>JAKKPZ010000165.1:0-126272 GCA_022814885.1 Ditylenchus destructor
GTGGTCCAAGATTGGGACTTGTATTTTAATATATTCAAACAAATAAAATAAAGTTTTTATAAAAAATAATATACAAAGCGTCAGCTACATTTCCCATTTTACCACATTGTCATATGCTTCCTTTCGAGTGCGGAACAGGGCACGCCAAAAATTTTATATGCCAACCCCCCAAAACTTTCTCCTCAATGTTGTAAATCGACATTGAAACGCAAGAATTAGTGACCAATAGCAGACCGAACATAGATCAAATACCGTAAACTCTCTAATTTAACCCCTCCCTCTAATTATGCCCCCCTCTAGAGCTCAATTGAATAATTATACCCCCTCCAATTTCCATACGTTTTGTATGGATTTTTCGACCCTCTAATTTTACCCCTCCCTCTAATTATGCCCCCCTCTAGAGGTCGATTGAATAATTATACCCCCGGGGTTAAATTAGAGAGTTTACGGTAGGCTATTTAGCAAAATTTTACTAATCACTCGCTATTATCACCCTCGCTTTTCATTTGCAGCAACCCAACGTTGAATCCGCGCCATCTAAATTACCATCAAGAAGTTCTTGCAAAATATGTTCGAATACGTCCCATTACCTCTGTATATATTCATTCTGCTGTTATGTATTGTCGGAGGATCTGGAAATTTATCCATTATTCTTCGTATTGTCTTAAACAAATGCGCAAATCTTCTATGAATATTCTTATATTATCGATGGTTAGTTTCTCACTTAATTATACTTATCGACATCACTTTGATTTTAGAAACTCAAATTTGTGGAAATTTTCCTGAGACAAAACCGACTTCAGATTCGGACTCAGCATGGTCGAAAGCCTATATAGGGTCAAAAATCTGAGTCGTAACCCATCGATTTTCGCGAAATAGAAATTTTCGACGAATTTACCGTTCTACGAATATGCGGTCGACGAATATGTAGACATTTTCAGGCAAAATTGCGAAAAAAAAATTTTTTTTGGAACCATAGGGGGGTATCATGGTTTTTTTTGGGAACTTAGGCTTAGGCTTAACGCTAAACCATATTTGGGTTTAGTGCATCGGAATCTAGAGAAATAGTTGATATAGAATCAGTAACATCAAATTTGGCAAAAAATAGCAAAAAACATGCACTTATGATCAGTTAAGAGCCTTTTTAAAAATTATGGGGGGTTTACCGGGGGTTTTTACCGGGGGGGGGTTCACCAGGGCGGGTTTACCGGGGTTTTTTACCGTGCGCCTCGATAACAGCAAAACCGTTGTCATCTGCCACTTAACGTCACACATTGGTTACACGGAAGTTTTGGCAGCTTATGTCAAAAATATTCGACAGGTAATTTTCGTTTACTAGGTAAGCGCAAAAAATGATCCAAAATTATTTTTTGAGACTAGCTCAGCGAAAAATGAAAGCTTAAATTTTGGGAAGCAGTCAAAACATGGGTAAGATGTTTTCGGCTTAGCCAGTTAGCGCAAGTGGCCAAACGCCAATTGGCGCAAATTTGAAAATAGTTTATAAGCTGACTCACGTTTCACATGAGTAAACCCCAATTCTGATATTGGTAACCCCCTCTAAAATACAATTCTAGAAACGTGAGTTAGCTCATACATTATTTTCAAATTTGCGCCAATTGGCGCTTGGGCACTTGCGCTAACTGGCTAAGCCCAAAAGATCTTGCCCACACCCCCCCTCCACAATACCCCCAGTGACGGTTTTTGACCTAATCGCTTAAATTTTATTTTAGCTTTATGAGCCAGGCCCATATGCTGAACTTCAGCCTGTTTCTGATGTTCATTCATGAATCATTAAAGAATTAAAACTTTTTAGTACACCCCCTACACAATAGCGCGATTGTTTTATAGTATTAGTTTTAGAGGGTTTTGCACATACAAAGTGGTAGTTTTTTAGTTTCAATTTTTTTGTACGTTTTAGCTTATTTTAAACATAAATAGACAAAAAATAACACATCGGGTCCCTCTAAGTTGATTGGTGAAGCTCCGTACGCCCGCCCGCAGAATTTCTCCGAGTTCCCTCGATACAGGGACGCATGATAGCTCAAAATGCTCCCCTGGGAATTCTAAGAACGAATCAGCCAAAAATTTTTTCGGGCGATCACAAAAAGTGGCTTTTTCGTCCAAAAATTGCCATTTTCTGTGTTTTTCTGGAAAAGGTCGTATCTATCCGGATTCCTTCGATACAGGGCTGAGTGATAGCTCATTTTGTAGATCTCGAGAAGTTGACTAGGGAATCCGTCAAATTTTTTTCGGGCGATCACAAAAAGTGGCTTTTATGTCCAAAAATTGCCATTTTCGTGGATGACCATGGGCGCCGCCATGCGGCGAAGCCGCTGGGGCTCCTATGGAATTTTTATCTAATTTACACATGTTTCTACTCAAATTTACCGTATTCAGCAAAATTTTTGTTAAATTCCGCTCATTTATCAAAGAAAATCATTTGTATTATTAACTTTGGTTCTCCGTTCTGGGGCCTAGGGGACTAAATAATTTTCGCTTTATAGCGAGTTTAGTCAAATTTAATTTTAATACTATAAATTTGAGAGAGAGAGAGAGAGAGACCCCACTATTTCGTCCTAGCGCTAGAATAGGCTTTGCGACGTTGGATAAGGCCCCTGGCTAAAGTGGTGCAATTATCGAGTTGTTGCAATTATCAAGGGTTGACTGTAATATTCTCAAATTATTTCAGGCATTCGAGAACGCTACCTCGCCGGCAGCATTTAAAGTCATTTTCGATGAAGCATCGGACGAATTGAGAATGTTACTTTACTAAGAAGCCAGTGTCCGTCCGATGTCAGTCAGAAGCCTGACGGTTAGACCCCTTCCACTGCTCATTTCCGGGCAAGTGATAGCTTAAAATGTTCGTACGGATGTGCTGATACAGATTTTCAAAAAATTTAGACAAAATATAGACAAAATTTTTTAGACAATTTTTTAGACAAAAATTTTTTTTCGTCGCGGGACGCCGCGATAGCGGCGGTGCTTTTTATAGCTAATAGCTAATCTGTTACTACAGTTTCCCCATTTTTTACAAGCGCCGTAGGCGCTTGTATACCTAATACGGATTTAAAATCGACTTCTCAAGCATGCTCAAAAGCACCAAACATGCGATGCAGAACGCCATGCGATGCAGAACGCCTCCACAAGGCTTTGAAAACATTCAATAAAGCTCTGAAAAACAGTGTCAAACAGCTGACCAAAATTGGATCCGGGAAAAAGCAAACTAGTCAACGTACAAACGAATATCTCGAGTGTCGCTGGCTCGTTGACGAAGAAGAAACCCGCTGCTATGACACGGATAATTTCATGCAGGGCCTCACTTATTATTCATTGGAGCGTGGATTACTATGAAAAAAAGTGAATCTTTATTACTTTCATAAAATATTTTTATTGCATTATATTGTGTATTAATTCACAAAATTTTATATTGATGGTACAATGAAATAAATAAAAGTTTTCCCACACGTTATTCAAATCTTCTGATTCAATCTTTGGGGGCTACTCCGGTTTAAGGGGACAAACCGCAGGAATTTGGAAAAAATGTTTTCCAATATACGCCTATATGGGGGATTTCGGGGGCGCTGAGTACGAAAATGAGGTCCGTTTTTTCGTGCGGGTTATTTTTCCTGGTTTTCGCGTCGGGACAAATTTCGAATTTTTTATATTTGCTCGTAAATACCGGGAAAACATGTTTTTTAGGGGTTTTCGGCTACGAATCCGACATTTTTTTCTGCTTGGTCCCACCACGAAAATATGGATTTCGCCAAAAAATGTCAAAAAATGGGCGTTTCAGCATTTTCAATGTAGGACCAGATAAAATCTAACATAAAATTTGAATTCAGCGCTCCCGAAAACCCCCATATAGGCGTATACCAGAAAAAAATTTTTTCCAAATTCCTGCGGTTTGTCCCCTGAAACCGGTGTGGCCCCAATCGTAACAGCCCCGAATGTTCTGTTACTTCTAATTACCCTACCCCATTTTCTCCAATAAGGGCCTCGTATTTTTCAATGTCCCTGTAGGTGGCACTTATCGGAAGGGCCCTTATTGGTGGGAGCCCTATTTTTCAATGTCCTTCTAGGGGCCCTTATTGGGACGGGGCCCTTATTGGAGGAAATATGGTAATTCATTTGTGTTTCGTGTCAGAATCCTGCGGTTAGACCTTTTCCGGTGCTCAGACCTGGATAAGTGAGATGTCAACAAATTCCTCTCACCAAACCTGTTTGTTAGTGACGACTCTGATCCTTACTTTGATCTCTGTAATCCTAGGTTACTTCCTAAAATTTATGATTTAAACGGGGAAAATTTCATGTGCGCCACATTTTGGCCTTTTCTCACAAAATTCTGAAAAAGGCGCTATCTTACCCAAAACATTACGGGGAACTCGAATATGACATTATTTTCGCCACTTTCATAGACAAAAACGCCCGCAAACGGCCTCTGAAGTCGCATTTTAGTTGTAAAATTCCAATTTTCCGTAACGGATAACTTTTTTTCGTAACGTATAGGCAAAAAAGCTTGGTACTGTTCGAATGCCCACAAGGTGGGTAAATTCCTATCCACCTCGTTTCCCCAGGTGAGTGTTCCTTGTGAGTAAAAAGACCTATTATGGATTTATACTTTAATTTATACGGGAATTCAAATTTTGAAAAATGACAAAAAATATAGGAAATTTTGTTTATCCGCACAACATTGCAACGGAACGATTTTTTCTACACAAAATTCTCTCGATATACCGCACTTTCGATTAACCGCAATTCGATATAGTGCATAAATTTGGCGAAAAATGTGTGCGGTAAATCGAGGTATGATTGTACAATAGACATTTCTTTAAAAGAACCGTTAAAGTTCAAACGATATGCCGCTCTCAAATTTGCCAGTGCATTAGAATATTCGTTGTTTTTTTGCTTCAATACTCAGCCATTCAAAAATCTAAAAACTAAACGGGAAATTTTGGATAAAGTAATTTCAGGAATAATCAGTGTTGCCATTGTGATAATTTTCCTGAACCAAAAAATCAGTTGCCGCTATTCGCGAACATAAAATTATAATTCCCGGAAACTTCAAAAATATTTGCCGCAACCCCGGATTGAACGGGGGACATTTTGATCTTCAGTCAAACGCTCTCCCAACTGAGCTATTGCGGCACATGAGAGCAATGAATGACTGTTCTTCTATATAACTACCTTTATAACTTGGTACAAGTATTATCAACATCGAGAAGAAAACAATTGAACTAATGATTAGATATACAGGGTATAAATTCATGCGTTTTTTAATTATTGCTGCGCTCATCTCTGTTATACCAGAGACAACAGGACACAAGTCCTTTCATATACGGCATAACAGTCACTCATTGCTCTCATGTGCCGCAATAGCTCAGTTGGGAGAGCGTTTGACTGAAGATCAAAATGTCCCCCGTTCAATCCGGGGTTGCGGCAAACATTTTTGAAGTTTCCGGGAATTGTAATTCTATGTTCGCAAATAGCGGCAACTGATTTTTGTAGTTTAAAAAAAGACCCGGAAGATGTGCAGTCAGAAACAGCATCCTATTTATGCCTAAAACTTGGCATTGCCAAGCCATATCAGATCCATCCGCTCAAAACTGCTCAGGCCCGTACCCACAAAAAAATTAGGGAGGGGCTGAGATTTCAGGGAGGGGGTGGCAAGTGAAAAAAAACACTTTCTTAGGGGTGCATTTTTCAAAAATTTCTGGAAAATTTTGAAAACCATAGGGGACCTATTGTTTTTCTTAGCTTCCAAATTTCGGGGTTACAACCCCCACCCCCTAGTTACGGGCCTGAAACTGCTACTGGACCGTCGGCCAATGTTGTAAAGTTGTTTGACGTTATGCCCAAAGTTAGCGTAATGAATAAAAAATGAAAGGAGAAATTTTTTTATTTAAAAAAACTTAATTAAAAAAAACTAATGACGAGATGCATTGTATCAGTGGAGACTTACAGAGATTACTTGTGCGCAATCTTGCTGCCGCGACGACGCGGAGCCACTCCTAGTTGTGTCAATAAAGGAAAAAATAGCGACCCGTTGTTTCAATATTTGTTTTTAATCACAAAAGTCAATAATATTAGCCCATAAAATTTATATGCTTAACATTAATTTTTCACTCAGAATTTTGTGCTCCATGACTAATTTTTAATTCAGTTCAATAAATGGTGAATATTTGGAATATTATTTGTGTATTGATATTTCCGGCTCTGATTTCCGATGCAGTTTTTCAGAACAACGGTAATTGATTTGAGGTTACCAATACCAAATTGGATCAGATAAAATCATATTTTGGACAAAATTTCGGTTCAATTTTCAAAATTTTTTTCTTCTTTTACCTAAACGGCAGACTAATAGTTACAGATCCATGTCAACTGGTTTTATGTTCCAAGGCATTTCGAGCCAAGATCACGGAACCTCTACATAGTAAATCGACCCGATGAGTTCAAATCCGTGGTTAGATGTGAAAATTGATCTTTGATGTCTAACCTTTGACAAAATTTAATCTTTGATGTCTAAGCTTTGGTCTGGAATCCTGGATTTTCCCAGGGATCATAGCTGGTCTAAAAATGGCTTATATATGTCACTTTGAGGTAAAGCCGCACCACCGCGGCAATAACCGCAGGCATTCCCTCTTCTAAGCCTTATACCACGCACCCCCGGGGTTTCACCGGGCGGTTTTCGAGTTCGGCTATTTCAGCCTATGTTGGGCGTATTTTTGACCACTAATTCTGGCGTATTAGGGTCGGTTTAGTCACCAAATTTTTTAATAAGGTGCGATTTCAATAAAAAACGTCAAAATTTGGCACTTTTTTACTACCTCGGCCGGGGTGGGAAAAAGTGCCAAATTTTGAAGTATTTTGTCTTAAAATCGCACCTTTTCCAAAAATGAAATAAATTGTCTTAGTGTTTTGCCACATTCTTAATGATAGGCAAATAAACAACTCAACCATTCATAAGCACAAGGCAAAAAAACAACCCGGACATTCATAAAAATTTCTGCGCTTTAGTTGATTTTTTTACACAATTTTTTTCCCGAATATGACATTGATTAAAATTTAGTGAGCTCACTGACCTCTTCAACAAACAAGTACAAGCTCTACTATTTCGACATACGTGGTCGTGGTGAATTGCTACGTCTCTTGCTGTACTATCTGGAAGAACCGTTTGAGGATTTCCGAGTTTCGAAGCAAGACTGGACAGCTGTTTACAAGAAAAGTTTGTTTACTTTTCTCCTTTAAACTGTAAAATCTGCTCTAACTAAGTCCTATTTCCGCGCTGTGTGAGGCCGAAAACCCAAACGTCTCAGCGTTACGCCTTTCGGGGCGTGTGATATGCCATTTTGCTCCTCGGGCGCTGGCGAGAACAGATTTCTAGGAATTTTGAGCGACCTTGGCGATTTTTGGCCCAAAAATGGCCATTTTTGCCAAAAAGTGGTGATTTTTTGCGAATGAGCAGAAAGCTAGGATAAAGCCCGAAATTTTGTCCCTATATAGTAAATCGACCCCTGAACTTTGATCATGATTTGAGACCATATAGGACCTATTGCTTGAGGACAATAGTGACCAATGTTCATTTTTATGGCATATGTGTTGTCTGCACGTTCGGTGATCTTTATTTTTAAATCGAAAAAGTTCTAGAAGTTTCCAGAAGTGTTTGGTATCGGTAGGTAGCCAAACTCCAGGACTATTTTCTGGTACCAATCACTGATAGTAGCTTCAAGAATTTTTTCATTTGAAAAATAAATGCCACCGACCGACGTGACGTGCGACTTGCAGACGAAAAAACGAAACATGAACAGGCCCGTAGCAAGAAAAAATATCGGGGGGGGGGTGTTGAAAAGCGAAAAAACGAATTCTTAGGAGTGCATTTTCAAAACTTTTTCGAAAATTTTGAAAACTATAGGGGGCCCTATGGTTTTTTAGCTTCCGAATTTCGAGGGGAGTACAACCCCCAAGCCCCCTAGTTACGGGCCTGATCACAAGTCATTTTTTGTCAAGACAAGCGCTTGTTCATGAGCGTGGCCATATTGATTGCTAAGCATACCCCAGGCCACGGCTCTCTTCACTTATCATGAACCAATAATTTGTTTTAGAAATGCCCTACGGACATATTCCTGTGCTGGAGTTTGCGGAAACTGGACAATTACTCGCGGATTCATATGCAATCAGTCGGTATATCGCCAAGAAACATGGCCAGTTGATTTTTAGTGTCATTGATTTGAATTTGAAATTGAAATTCACTGATTTTGGATAGTCCATTAGTCAACCAGTTATAGCCCCATTTCAGGCATTCAGTCCGCAATCCGGGATTCCAGGATCAATAACTTGCTCTAACACCCGGCTACGGACGAGTGATACCTTATTCGGCAGGTCTCGGTGAGAGAAAAAGAAAAATAAGCCATCACTCGCCCGTAAGCTGTGTGCGCAAGCAAAGTTATTGATCCTGGAAATCCGGGATTTTCAGGATCCCCAGTTTTCTTAGCGTACACATCGTAAGGGGCGAGTGGTACCTTATTAGACGGCGAGCTCAGAAGAAGAATAAGTTAATACTCGCCTTGAGTCGGGTGCGCGAAGTTATTTAGCCTGAAAATCCTGGACTGCGGACTGAATGCTCGAAATGGGGCTGGTACTGGTATCGTTGAGCCAGGTGCCGGGGGCACCACAGCTGCTAGTGGTTCATTAGTCAAACTAGTGGCTAGGACATGCCTTTAACTAAAAATCCACAAACAGATAAGAATGGCAATGGGATATGTACAAGGTTCCATGAAACTATCGACTGAAAATTTGGGTCTGATTTTTCCTGAAAATATACGAAGTCAAATTTTGCAAGAAAAGACCAAATTATATGACGAAAAATGGTAAAATTTGGTTTTTTGAGACAGAGTAAATAAATAATTTTCTTGCTTTTAAGGATTGGCTGGCAAGGACGACTGGGAACAGGCAAAAGTTGACGAATTCGCTAATTTCCACAATGATGTTACAATGAGATTCTACATATACATCTATCCTACAGAGGAGGTAACATTTTTCAACTGATAAGAGTACAAAACACACAATTTTTTTTTATTTGTTTCATAACTCAGTTTTAATTTACAATTATTTGACCTATGAAAGACCGGACAATACTGTTAATCCTCGAATAGGCTAACGAAACTCATCAAAAGTCATTGATAGTTCCTTAATAAATGGCAGATCTCGCCTAGATCTACAATATTTTAGAATCAATATCTAGAATGTTCTAGAAAGTATTGAAGAAAACGTAAATGATGTTTCATTTTTGATGAGTTTTCCAGAGGCTTTATTACCAATGCCTTTCAAACTGAGAGAAAATTTGTATTAAGCCCAACGCTGCTTAACCCTTCATTGCCGAGTGTATCCGTTCGGATACGATTTTGATTTGCTAAAGACTTCACAAAAAGAAAGAAACGAATGAGTGTTCATTATTCATACAAAGAGTGTGTCTGTAAATAGATCACATAGAAAAGAGAAATAAACAATGGCAGACATCATGATTTTGATAAAGACAGCTCACCAAAAGGAAAGCTAATGGTAATGCAGACATTCTGCCTTTTGTCTATGTCTCCGGCAATGAAGGGTTAAATTGATCGATCGGATTGAGAGACATCGTTGCACTCTACTATAGTAGAGCACTTTCAAATTGGGGCCACTATATTTTGTTGGCGTGCTTAAGCTTCGGTCACAATCAGAACGTTTTCCGTCGTCGTATTTCGTCTGCCGTCTCTTCAAAGAGACAACGTCGGCCCTCTCTCTCTCATTTTCCGTCGACGGAAAACGTCGGCCTGGCTTCGGCCGAAGGCAGAATTTTGGATGAAAAAATGTCAAATAAATCACACATTCAGAATCAAGACGCAAAGTTGGCATAGGAGGATCAATATCAGATTCGAAAAGAATCCCGAAAAATTGGGTGAAAAATGGCGGTAAACATAGCTCATAATCGTCATTTTTCGTCATTTCCTTGAAAAAACGTCAACGTTTTCCGTCGACGTCGGCCTTTTATCTATGGCCGACGGAAAACCCTCTTCCTTTTCACACTCTCTATTTTCCGTCGACGGAAAACGCTGCATTGTGACCGAAGTGTTACCGATCATTGAATTTTTTGTGAGTTTGAAGGCATTGGTAATATTCGACGGTGGCAAAATATTTATTTTTCTCTACTAAATGTCCATTTATGTATTTTTTATGATTCGTATGCTGAACTGGCCGCAGGCGTGCCCAAACTCGCCGCTGAGCTGCTTCCCTACTACGAGAGACAGTTGAACAATTCCGCTTCTGGAATGCTCTTTTCCTCAATCACCTGGGCTGACTTCGCTGTGGCCGACTTCTTTGAAACCCTCCAGCTGGCATACCCCGCAATGTGGACCGGTTACCCTATGCTCGAAGTCTACCGAAACAAAGTGCACTCTCTGCCACAGCTCAGCGCTTATTTAAGCCAAAGAAAAGTGACTCAGTTTTCGAACTCTGTGATGTTGCGAAATGACACATCAAATGATTCATCAAAAATATCTTTTGTATATTCACTGTTCTTTTTGGCGCTCATCGCTAGCTTTTTACAGCATAAAATTGCGTATTTGTACTTAGTGTAACATAAAAAGTTCATTTCTAACGGAATTATTTTCATTGCAATTATACCGAAAAATTGCGGTATCGGGATAAAGAATTTTCGAATAAAATATTTCTAAATAAAATATTTCCAGACTTGACGTCGAACATTGTAAAGAAAAATTTTTGCGAATGTTCCATTTGCGATTCTTTTCTGAATAAAAGAAAATAAAAATATAGATGTAAAATTTAGAACTTAATTTAGATTTAAAAGTTAGTCTAAAATATAAGTAAAAATGTCTGAATTTTGTTTATATTACTAATGAATGCCTATAAGTAAAAGGAAAAAGCTAAAAATTGTACTTTTTAGTAAATTTTTAGCCATTTTTGATGAAATCCCATCTATAACGTGCTTTTGGGATTTTTAAGCGATATTTTATGGGATTCTTAAGCGCGTTATAAGCGGTTTGCTGTAAAGGCGACTTTTCGTTTTGCGGCTAGCGCAGAGCGAATAACTATTTTGCTACAGTAATACACCACGCCCTTTTTAGCGCAAATTCAAACAATCTTTTATAGTAAGGCGTTGCATTCCGTCTGTCTGTCAGATCAGGTTCGGGTTTTGGCTACTAAGGGTAAATCGACCCCGCTGATCCAGAATCCGGGGTCAGATTTTTCCTTGGAACCTTCTAGAACTTGCAAGCGCAAAACTACGCTTAATATTAAATTGGTCCCGCAGCGATTCCCTTAGAACTCAATTTGATGAGCAAATCACTTATTCCCTCTGCGCTAGCCGCAAAACGAAAAGTCGCCTATATCACGAATGACTCATTTTATATCTTCCAAAACGGCCTTCTTCTATTTCGCCAAATTGACGCCAATTTTAACCTGAAATTAGATTTGTGGTATTGTTTATAGACTGGAAAAAACGCCGCCGCTATCGCGGCGTCCCGCGCCGGAAAAAGATTTTTTGTCTAAAAAATTTTGTCTAAATTTTTTGAAAATCTGTATCAGCACATCCGTACGAACATTTTCGTACGGATCACTTGCCCGGAAATGGGCAGTGGAAGGGGTCTAAACTTCAGGTGAGTGACGCAGGGACGCAGGCAGGCAGAGACAGACACTGGTTTCTTAGTAAAGTAACATAGATTTTTTGTTTTTTTATTGAAGGAAAGACACAAAGAAAGCAAAGATTTTCCGAATAAATGAAACAAACAAAAAAGTATGAAACAATAGCACTAAACATTCATAAGAACGTTCAGACATTGATCTTTGTCAGTTAGGATATTGGCATAGCTCAATCATACAAATCGAGCTCAACGTAAATTTTTCCAATGCCATCCTTGGCTTCGTAGAGTTGGTCCATGGCCAGAATTCCAACGTATGGCGGCCGACCCGTTGGATCGTAGAGTTGTGTGCGTTTTCCTGTCTTTCCAGCCACGACTTCAACACTCTTGAGTCCGCGACTGTAGCGACGTACTTTCTCGCCGTTCTCTTCGAATTCCACAAATCCGTTCCGGAATAGACCCCCTTCATAAAATGCCGTAAAGCCATCTCCAAATCGAGCTTGCGCTAGACTGTACTCAGACTTGTCAAACGTAATCGGCTTATCGTCCATGGTGTGCACGTGGAAAAACAAATCTAAAATGGATTGCGTTAAGTATGAAAAAGGCCGTTTTCGGGCGTTTTTATCTATGAAAGTGACAAAAATAATGACATATTCGTGTTCCCCGTAATGATTTGGGTAAGATAGGCCCTTTTACAGAATTTTTTGAGAAAACATTTTTCACTTTTTTGCTACCAATTGAAAAACGAGAAAAAAAATTTTCTCAAAAAATTCTGAAGGCGTTATCTTACCCAGAAAATTACGGGGAACACGAATATGACATTATTTTTTGCCACTTTCATAGACAAAAACGCCCGAAAACGGCCTCTGAATTCTGATTATTTCGCATATTCCTTGTAAAAATCCAACTTTCCGTAACGGATAACTTTTTTTCGTAACGTATTCGGAAAAAAGATTGACACCGTTTGAATGGCCACAAGGTGGGGTAAATTCCTATTCATCACGTTTCTCCAGGTGAGCGTTGCACCAGGTGAGTGTTCCTTGTAAGTTTGAAAAAATTAGACAATATCATTCCAACTTTTGTTTATAATTTGGAGGAAAAAGATTATGGATTTTCGCAGCGGGTATAAATAATTTATAATTTTTAAAAATTGCAGAATTTGTATTTTTTTCGAAAATGGATTAGCAATGGCCTATAAAAGGCATTACTATAGCATGATGAAAGCGACTGTTTTCGCTCACATCCCACTATATTAGCCATACAACTGGTGTTACTCATCCTATGCCAACTTTTCTAAAGTGATCTAATTAGGGAAGTTCGTGAACTGTTCTTTTTTTAACTTATGTTGGGAAAATATCTGATTGTGGTAAAATGTAGTGCTCCCAGGAGAAATATTCTATGCGGGCCCTAAAAATGGTTTGTCGAAAGTTTTTTGAGAAATAATTGGTTTAAGTTCCCAAAAAACCCCGATACCCCTATGGTTCCACAAATTCAAAATTTTTTGTATTTTGGCCGGAAAACGTGTTTTTAGGGGTTTTCGGACTCGCTGATCTCGAATCTGAAGGAATTTTCACGATTGGTGACGATCTCTCAAAGTTTGCCTTCAGGCCAATATTCAGAAATGGTGAAATTCTAAGTCCCGCCTCACTACTAAACCCATATATTTTGGGCAATACAGAGAAATCCTGTTTACATATTAAGAGAAAAATGTGTCAAAAATGTGACAAAAAGTTGACATATAGTGAGTAACATCAATTTTATGGGCAGTATAGTGAAAAATGTCACCAAAAAGGCGATTTTTCAGCCTGATTCTTCAAATATTTCTTGCGATCTTAGCTTAAGCCAACCTGCATTCACTCTGAGTTCGTCCGTCACAATATTCTCATCCAAAACGCTCTCCGCGTTCACTTCTTTGTAACTGCTTGGTGGGGCGTAGAAAGACATATCCTCAAGGATCGAGCCAAAATGACGCCCACCGACATTCGACCTTGTTCTTAAGCCGCCAAGTGAGTCTTCGACCATCTTGAAGAGGTCGGAGCCTTGCATTCCGCTTTTAATATGCAATGTGGCGAGGAAAACCCTTTGATCAGCTGGCTGGCGGCCAGGTCTAACGGTGACTTGGAACTCTATAAAAATGGACTTTAGGCTCTGCAAAAATGTATGGTCGAGTCTGAAATAGAATATCTCCATCTTTTGGTCAAATTTTCAAATTTATGGCGCGAATTTGAACAATATTTTGAATTTGGAATAAAACCAAGATTTTGTCAATTTTTAAAGGTAACATTATTTTTCTGAGTTCACTTTTCCTACCTAGCTAGACGGAAAATAGTATGCAAAGTACATTCGGTTTTTACAAAATGCTTGTTTTTGGGCAAAAAAGGGCATAAATTTCAAATAATGATAGTTTTTGCCCAAAAAATTGGCATTTTGTAAAAACCGAATGTACTTTGCATACTATTTTCCGTCTAGCTAGGTAGGAAAAGTGAACTCAGAAAAATAATGTTACCTTTAAAAATTGACAAAATCTTGGTTTTTTTCCAAATTCAAAATAATGTTCAAATTCGTGCCAAAAATTTGGCCGAAAGATGGAGCTATTCTATTTCAGACTCGACCATAGCAGCAAATGTCAGGTTTCTAAATATTGCACTCAAAAATTTTACCCTGTTTAACCCCTGAAAAGTTTAATCCACCCTGGAAATTTGTGTTTTCCAACGTTTTCAGAGGAGGTTGCACTTTTCAGGGGGTTTATTGGGGAGGGGTACAATTTTTCTTTCGATTTTTAGAAACTAGGCACTCGCCGGTTTTCTAAAAAAACGCCTACTACCTCTGGTATGAAAGTAAAAAAGTTATTGCCAACCCCCTCTGGAACCGCCCCCTCCTACACCTAATCAACGGGTAATGTTCAAACTTAATTTTAAACATTTTTAGTCCACTTTTTTCAAAAAGGCAATATTTGGCCAAAAATTGGCATTTTGGCGAACGTACAATACTGTTTTGTGAGGAATAAATTTGAAAAACCTCCGTTTTGTTAAGTGCCTTTGAATTTGTGTTTCCTTTGGCTTTTATGTTAAACCTTTTGAAGATTCCGAGACTTGTTTTTCCGACTGGCATAGTTCCTCTTCCATTGATAGGTAAGAAAGGAATCAATATGAAGGTAAAAGCGTATGTGTCGAAAAGTTCTGGGAATAAATATACCGTAAACTCTCTAATTTAACCACCCCCTCCCCTCTTGTTTTACCCCCCCCCTAGAGGTCGACTGAATAATTATACCCCCTCTAATTTTGCCCCTCTAGAGGTCGATTGAATAATTATACCCCCTCTAATTTTGCCCCCCTAGATGTCGATTGAATAATTATACCCCCTCTAATTTTGCCCCTCTAGAGGTCGATTGAATAATTATACCCCCTCTAATTTTGCCCCCTAGAGGTCGATTGAATAATTATACCCCCTCTAATTTTGCTCCTTCCCCAAAATGCAAATTTTTCCAAAAATGCCAAAAATTCAAATTTTTTTGGCAAAAATCTGAATTTTTTACCCATTTTTTTTCCCATTTTTTGCAAAATTTTCCCAAATTTTGCAAAAATTTGCCAAAATTTTGTAAAAAATGGCAAAAATTTCGAAAAAAAATTCAAAATTTTGTGGGCGGGAATTCAAATTTTGAATTTTTTTGAAAAAGACGAAAATTTTTGAAATTTGAGCAAATATCCCAAAAATTTTACCCCCTCTTGTTTTACCCCCTCTAATTTTGCCCCCCTAGAGGTCGATTGAATAATTATACCCCCGGAGGTTAAATTAGAGAGTTTACGGTAGATACCCCCGGTACACGGCGTTTGATCCTCGCCGTTTGATCCCCGCCGATTGATCCCCGCCGTTTGATCCCCGGGTGCGTTTGATCCCCGGGGGTGTTTGATCCCCGCCGTTTGATCCCCGGGGGTGTTTGATCCCCAAATCTCAAATTTCACTTTAGAAAGCCCTTAAAGGCCAGAAATTCAAAATTTTGGCCCAATTTCACTCTGGAAAGCCATATAAAGGTACTTTTAAGGGTTGTTTGACATTTATAGTTATTGCCTTGCCAAAGCAAGGGAAATGCTTCTTATCAGACCCAGACAATATTAGTAGCTTTCCCCAGCCAAGAATTGCATTGCTCCCCAATTGTCAGTCAGTTACAAACCAAAACGTCCAGCTGCTATTTTTTCCAATTTTGTTTCAAAAATGGAAGAACTTCGCAATCTTAATGGCTTTGGTTTGTACGAGCGCTTATTAAATTACTCTGATGAACAATTTGAAGACTGGTTTCGTTATGGGACTACTTTATCCTAAAAATTCGCGTCCATGTCCAAAGTGCAATTCTCCTATGGCCACCAGAAACATCAAAGAAGGCGATAAGTATCCCACTTATCGATGCAATAACTATAAATGTCAAACAACCCTTAAAAGTACCTTTATATGGCTTTCCAGAGTGAAATTGGGCCAAAATTTTGAATTTCTGGCCTTTAAGGGCTTTCTAAAGTGAAATTTGAGACTTGGGGATCAAACACCCCCGGGGATCAAACGGCGGGGATCAAACACCCCCGGGGATCAAACGGCGAGGATCAAACGCCGTGTACCGAGATACCCCAAAGCAAGTATCGAAGAAATCAATATAACTGTAAAAGTATCAAAAGTTCTGTGAATAAATATAGATCCAGTCATACCTCAATTTACCGCACTTTCGATTTACCGCACATTTTTTCCATACAAAATTCTCTCGATTATCCGCATTTGTGCGGAAAAATTCGATTTGCTGCACAGATTTTTGCGAAACCAAAGTGAAAATTTTCAAGTAAATTTTTCGTTTATCAGCACGAAGAAAAACGGTTCTGTTTTTGGCGCAAGTGTGAATTTTTATACAAAATTTTCCTGTTTTTTACCAAATTTTTCGAAAATTTTACCAAAATCGCCCAATATTTAGTAAAAAATTCAAAATTATTTGGGCAGGAATTCAAATTTTGAAAAAATGTTGAAAAATGACAAAAAATATCGGAAATTTTGTTTCTCCGCACAACTTTACAATGGTAGGATTTTTTCCATACCGCACAAAATCGCCATTCCCGATGTGAGCGGTAAATCGAGAGTCGACTGTATATGTCGGATTCATCATAAATCGAGGTATGACTGTCCCCCAAAGCAATAACGTCCCATCATGTTCCGAAGAGGCGTTAAATCGGGACGCCTTTCGGCAAACACTCTGAGCGGTAAACATAAGGGAGTGATTGGGATGGCGCGATGAAAAATTCATAGGGTTAGACCGGAGAACTGAGCATTCTGAACTCTATGTTGCAAAGAGGAAAGAATGTTGCCAAGAATAAACCAAGAAACAATTGCCTCAAGTTCAGTACGTTCCATCCTTTTCCCACCTTTTCTCGCCGATCTTCAGTCGAAACAGGTTTTAAAGAGGACAGAGAGAAAATTTGCACTTATCAGGAAGGTCACGTGTTTTGCAGAGAACATTCCCAAATCAATGTTACAATAAAGAATAAATCTAAATCAATCGCCTTAGCCCTTCATTTCCCAGTGATGCGAAAACGCAACGCAAACTTTGGAGTAATTTTTCGCCAATTTTTTGGCCTCCTAGCTCAAATCTGATATTGCTCTTATATAGCCAACTTTTTGTCCTGAATCAGGATATGTAATTTGTTTACCCACTTTATCTACCATTTTGCTCTGAAAAATGGTCATTTTCGAGACACATCCCCGTAAATCGAGGAAAATTGACGAATTTTTGTGGGTCAGCGTAAATTCTCCGATTTCTAAAAATCTTCGTAACTTTCGAAATTTGGCACCTTTTGCGGAAATTTAAAAAACTTGGCGAGTAAATCGACTACGCAGTACCTAATAAACTTGTCAAATTCCGTTTAGGGCCTGATATTTTCGCTTAAAATTTGAACTAGGGCCAAATGTCGAGCTCCTGAAAATCGCCATTTTTGATATTGTATTCCATATTTGAAATAATATTTTTTTCCGTTATCAAGGGCCCAAATGAGCCCTGTATACCAAAAATTAGCAAAACTCCACGGTCGGGCAATGAAGGGTTAGGCTAAGTTGGTTCCCAGCCACCCTTCCGCCTCCATCCGTGGCCATCCTTTGGCGCTGATCTTTGTTTAAACAGTTTTTAAAAGAGAGCGAGTCTTGGTAGCAGTGGCGCACCCAGGGGGCCACGGGGCCACGTGCCCCCCCCCAAAAAAAAAAAATTGGAAAAAAGCAAGTTTTCAATGTAAATTTTGCAAAATGTTGCAAAAAAGCAGGGCAGTGCCCCCACCCACCTCCAAAACCCTAAAATGGCGGCGCGGTGATTTTTGGTGCCCCGCCCCCAAAAATGCCGATTTCCTTGAAAAGTCCCCCCCCCCCAAAAAAAATACTGGGTGCGCCCCTGCTTGGTAGGTCTTGAAAGGTAGTTGAATCAGAAACGTTTTACAAAGGTAATAAATAGGTAACAATATTTTTGTACAATTTTCAAATCTTTGAGGTCAATTTTTCACACCGATTGTGGTGCGATTGACCCCGGGATTAATAGCGGGTAAGTGTGAGGCTTACACTAACAAAAATTTTAGGCGCACATTACCTTAAAAGGGCAGCCACGCCAGGGCTTTTTGAAAACGGTGTGAACTTTTAAAAGAGGTCTGGGAAACGCATTTTTGCAACGATATCGATTTTCTTCATGCGCAAACAAATGACAACTAAAGGTATGCGTAAACCTTTTCACACCACTTATCCCGAGTAAAAACGGATCAAATAATGAGTTGAAAATGAAAACTGTCATTCTCCGTCGAAAATTGGTAGTTTTGACCTAACTATTTGACCGTTTTCTACTCAAGACTTTTTCACGCATACATCTACTTTATAGTTGTCCTTCATTTCCGCAATATAAAAAATCGATATCGTTTAAAAAATACGTTCCCCAGACCTCTTTTGAAACCTCAAGCCGTTGTCATAAAGCCAGGACGTGGACTGCCCTTTTAAGTTTTAGCTATCGAAGTCTCCATAGTAATTATATTTTGCTAATGGAAACATCTTTTTAAATTTCATTAAAACCTTTCGGAGACGTGTGATTCACTGGTTGACTTTGTGCGCGAGACGGCTGGACAGCAGATTTACCGGTAGCATTAGATTTAACGGTTGCAACGGTCCCATAAATTAAAACTGAGAATATCAAGCGCGTCTTCAGCATCGCCATTGGTCCTGATCTGAGGTTTGTCAATATCCGGTTGTGTAATTGCTAATTTCCAAGTTTGAATTGGCGCCATTACATTTTAGCCCTTTTAGAAGGAGGCTAGCTCCAGTGGCGCAACCAGGGGGGTACCGGGGGTACGTACCCCCCCCCCCCAAAATGGAAAAATTTGAAAAAATGAGTGTAAATCAGTGCAAATTTGGGCAAAATTTGGTCCGGTACCCCCCCCCCAAAATCCAAAAGTTGGGGGTACCAAAAAAAGTGTACCCCCCCAAAATGGCCATTTCCACTGAAACGTACCCCCCCCCAAAAAAAAAATCCTGGTTGCGCCCCTGGCTAGCTCTAATCTGATATTGCTAACCCCTTTAAAATACGATTCTAGAGGGGATTAGAAATATCAGATTTGAGCTATCCCCCATTTAAAGGGGCTAAATTGAAATGGCGGCAATTCAAATTTGCAAATTAGCAATTACAAAACCGGATAGCTTCCTAAATTAGAGACAGTAAAGCATGGGCGATGCGTTTTTACATTATGGAAAAAGTTTTGTATTTTGTGCCAAAATACTGATTTTGCACCGAATCATTGGTATATAGGAAATATTGCTTATTTGATCTCCATGAACAGCACTGTGCTATAGCACAAAAACTTTAGTACAAAACATTGTCAGAGAAAGATTCGAAACGAAGAGATCACGAAAAGTAATAATAATTGAAGCGGATTGAAGATAAATAATTCCCACTCTGCCACCGACATATAAAAGAGATATAAAGACAGAGATCGCTCTATCTGCCACATATCAATGGCAGGTCAGCAATAGAACGGCATAGGCCGTTGGATCACTTGACATTGATCTAGAGATAACGAATAGAGAGGATATTTGACGAGGCGTACAGAGAAAAGCCGATAGAAGGTAAAGGCGAGGAGGGGAGAGAAGGAATAACTGACGTCCTCAGCACACACAAACAAAATGCAAAACCTTTTCCATGATGTAAGAACGTATCGCCCATGCTTTTGGGTCCCTCTAAGTTGATGGGTGAAGTTCCTTCCGTCCGTCCGCACTCAACAGAATCTCCCGCTTTTCGACACTCCCGGACCCCAAACTCGCGGGTACCACCCAAAACCCATGATTTTAGGGGGAGTTGTCAATGTCAGAAATGGGGTGGCTATGGTATACTGTCTCTAATCTGAAAAGAACGAAAATTTTAGCCAAGAGTCTTTGATGGCGAAACTATACGTCAAAATGCCCATACACTATAGCGCCAGTGTCTGTCCGTAACACCCCTCAGAATGGGTTGCTGGGTTTGGTGAGAAAAGCTTAACCCAAAACCTGCAGCCAGATCGGCACATTGGGTTGAAAGTTACGGCATTACCTGGGGGCATTCTGGACCATGATACCCCCCATGGATTCAGAAAATTGCCCGGTTTAGGCTTAGGTGCGGCTTAGACTTAGGCAACCCCGGGGAGGACAACTGGCCAACCCCGAGGAGGACAAATGGCCAATCGTTGAATTTTGGGCAGGGGACCACTGACACCAACCCGTTGATCGGTGACCAGGGGGCTACTGATATCGGGTGGCGCATAAGTCCGGTTGACACTTATTCCTTGTAAAATTAAAAAATAAAACTGCAATATATTATATGGTTTTATATCTATTATACTATATAAAAGTAGACGTAACAAGCAACCAAATGATACCAAACATTCATATCCATACATTCATTCTAGAAGAAATATTCATTGTCAAAAGTGTCAACCGGACTTATGCCCCACCCGATACGTGGCTTCTCGGCAGCGCCGAAGGCGCTGCGCACCCTTCTAGTAAATATGAAAACTGTAATTATATTTTGAAGTGAATTCGATCGCACCCCGACTATGGATGTTGTAGTTATTTGCGCAGCGCCTTCGGCGCTGCCGAGAAGATCCATATCGGATAGCGCATAAGTCCGGTTGGACTCAAAATACAAGTCACAACAGTATTTAAGCAAAAGTACTTCAATAAACATTTTATTTAACGAAGGATGAATGTATACCAAATTCAATCCAATGTAAAAAATTAGACAAGCATTAAAAATAAGTTTAGAAGTTAAAACAGGCAAAAATAGGTTAATAGTATTAACCTATTTTTGCCTGTTTTTACAAAATTTTCCTAAATTAATTATACCCCTATCTAATTTTACCCCTCTAATTGTCAAAATTCAAATTCAAATTTTTGTTGAACTTATGACATTTTTGAAAAATTTTCCCTTTGAAAGATAATAAGATTAGAGTCGGCGTTATATCAGAGAGTTTACGGTACAAAGAAAAATGGTTAAAAAGTATAGCTTTGGTGTATTTCGATAAAAACCTAGGTCGGCTGGCGGCGACTTCGCGGCCTTCGGCCGCTCAAAGGGTGCGGTTCGGGAGTCTGATTACCATGCTTTTAGTCTGTGCATTGTTTTTTGCCAGGAAGTGGAGCCATCCTCGCGTTCTTAGGGTAGGGTCAGTCCAGCGTTAGGGTGCGGTCGACCGTCGCGGCCTTCGGCCGCTCCAACCCCTACGTTCTTGGGTCAGTCCGGAATTATAGGAGCCAGTCCAGCCTTCTTCGGGCAGTCCAGAAATCTTGGGCCAGTCCAGTCTTCTTGGGGCAGTCCAGAATTCTTCGGGCAGTCCAGAATTCAAGCAACTGGTAAGAATGACCCTTCCAAAAATTCGGGACAAAAACCTTACCGACAAAATAAGCACTGGATAGAATGGCCCTTCCAAAAATTCGGGACAAAAACCTTACCGACAAAATAAGCACTGGTAAGAATGACCCTTCCGAAAATTCGGGACAAAAACCTTACCGATAAAATAAGCACTGGTAAGAATGACCCTTCCGAAAATTCGGGACAAAAACCTTACCGATAAAATAAGCACTGGTAAGAATGACCCTTCCGAAAATTCGGGACAAAAACCTTACCGATAAAATAAGCACTGGTAAGAATGACCCTTCCGAAAATTCGGGACAAAAACCTTACCGACAAAATAAGCACTGGTAAGAATGACCCTTCCGAAAATTCGGGACAAAAACCTTACCGATAAAATAAGCACTAGTAAGAATGACCCTTCCGAAAATTCGGGACAAAAACCTTACCGACAAAATAAGCACTGGTAAGAATGACCCTTCCGAAAATTCGGGACAAAAACCTTACCGATAAAATAAGCACTGGTAAGAATGACCCTTCCGAAAATTCGGGACAAAAACCTTACCGATAAAATAAGCACTGGTAAGAATGACCCTTCCGAAAATTCGGGACAAAAACCTTACCGACAAAATAAGCACTGGTAAGAATGACCCTTCCGAAAATTCGGGACAAAAACCTTACCGATAAAATAAGCACTGGTAAGAATGACCCTTCCGAAAATTCGGGACAAAAACCTTACCGATAAAATAAGCACTGGTAAGAATGACCCTTCCGAAAATTCGGGACAAAAACCTTACCGACAAAATAAGCACTGGTAAGAATGACCCTTCCGAAAATTCGGGACAAAAACCTTACCGATAAAATAAGCACTGGTAAGAATGACCCTTCCGAAAATTCGGGACAAAACCTTACCGACAAATTTCTCTGGCACTCTGACATAATGCGTGGTCTTTTTCGGGACAAAAACCTTACCGACAGATAAGATAAGAAATAAGCACCCCTAAGAATGAGCTCGCAAAACGTCGACGGACAGCACTGAAATACTAGGTAAAAGGATATTCTAGCTAAAAACAGCAAAAAACACACCTTTTTGACGTTTTTGGTCAATTTGGACCATTTTTGGGCATATTGGAAAAACTGTCGATTGAACCGAAACTTTCGTACGAAACCCAAACTTCGGTTTCGGTTCGTGGAAAATTGGCAAAAGAAAGAAACCGAAATTTCGGTTTCGGAAAACGGGTTTTTCCGACCTCTACTGTGAAGTACAATTTTGAAACCGATAGCCCAATACCCATTTTAAACTAGACCTACCTAAAAACTGCTGAACGTGGTTTTGATTAAGACACCAATACACACCATTGTGGTGCAGAGAATACGATCTAGCACGAATGGTTAACCAATCAAAAAGGCGATACGGTTTAGACTGAAAATATCGATCCAATTGGTCTCGATTAAAATAGCAGAGCAAATCGAAAGTGAACGGCACCATTGCTTTTGAGTAGGAAATGCGTCGTCTTGAGCAAAATGGGCTCGGTAGAATGTTGCAAATCGAATAGCGAAGAGCATCGAAAGTGGATGGCGGCACAGGCTTTTAATTGGACATGGATTGGCGTCAGTGGAATGGGTTCAGGAGAACGATTCAAATCTCTGAAAAATATAGAAATTTTAGTAAAGAATTTAGTAATAATTAGACAAAATTAGCACAGAAATTGTCGACGGAATAATTTTATTTTGGATTGCAATGAACTAAAAATTGGACAATAATCTTGACTTTAAAGTTTAAACTCACTTTCCTGAAGTCGGAAAGCTATAAGGTTGCTTAACCTAACAACCATAACTTTATACATTAAGTTCTTCTCTTCGAAGTTTATTGATTACCGTATTTCCTCAAAGAGGGCTCCCCTCCAATGAGGGCCCCCTACAGAAAGAGAAATAGTATGTAAAAATGAGAGGTTAGAGAAAAACTTTGCCAATTTTTAGACATTGAAAAATAAGGGCCCCGGGGCCCTCTTTGGAGGAAATACGGTATGTAATAATTAACAGAGAAAAGTTGGGAAGCTGAAAAGAAAGTAATAATTGATTGGTTCAATTTACATCATTTTAAATTCAGTGTTTTCACAGCTTTTATTTCGTTTTCTGGTGGCATTTATGTAAAATGAATCTTAAGACATAAAAAAGGTTGAATAATTAGATATAACATTGATTTATTCATCAATTGTCTCCAATTGGATTATCGATCTTGTGACTGAACGGGCATGTCGCGGCTTCCACAGGACATCAAATGTTTTATAGCAATTATAGAGAAAAATTGTGGTGTCGGGATAAAGATAAAATAATAAATGAAGTTAAAAAAAGACCTTGTCGAAACGACTAATGAAATCGTAAAAGTAACAAAAAAGTTAAAAATTTCATATTTTCATAGATTTTTGGCCATTTTTGGAAAAACCCCACAAATAACGCGCTTATGGGCTGATTCTTAAGCTATACCTAAGTTATACGGGTTTGCTTTATCACGAATAACTAATTTTATATACTCCAAAACGACCTTCTTCTATTTCGCCAAATTGACTCCAAAAAATCCCCATCGAATATCACCAAAGACGCAAAATGGGCAGAACGCCAAAAACACCCCAAGCCAATACCAAATATATTGCGAAATATGGATTCCCCATACCTGAAAATCCGCGGGGCAAAGCTTTTTCACAGCTTTTATTTCATTTTCTAGTGGCATTTATGTTAAATGAAATTTAGGACATAAAAAAGGTACAATAATTAGATATAACATTGATTTTTTCATCAATTGTCTCCAATCGGATTATCGATCTTGTGGCTGAACGGGCAAGTCGCGGCTTCCACAGGACATCCTTGCGGATGGTTGGCGAAGAACCAGCAGGGACTCATCTAAAAACTCATAAATGTTCGAATAACAGTACATTTTGGAACAATTTTCCTGGATTCTGTCCGAAGTTTGACAAAAACTCAAAGTTTTCATAAACAATTTTTGCAGATTCCACAAATACCTCAAAATTATACCTGGAAATGAGATTTTGCTTGAGGCTTAGCCAAAAAAACTTTGTATGCTTCTCTCCAGTCTCGCATTCCGACATAACGGTTCCTCGTATAGAAGGCCTGGTGGTGATTCTTCAGCAGAGTTTGAAGGCCACCGTTTTGGTCCTTGAGCATTTGCTTGTCCTCATCCGAGAGCAGGGAACCGAGTTCTGGAACGGGCACCAGCGATCCAGGAGACCATCCGGAACTGAAATTGAGAGAAGTCAGTATAAAAATTTTATATGAAAAATTTTCAGACTTCAAGGCCAAAAATATCGAAACTCAGCAAAATTTGGTTCAGGTACAGGTAAGTTTGTTGCAATTCAAAGTGAGTATTAGTCCAATGTGACATTAAGTTTGACTATAATCTAGCTTAGTCCTAAGCTTAAGATCCGAGTAATGTCTCAAATCTAAGCTAACATAAAATTCAAAATGCTCTATGCTCACGCTTAAACATGAGCCTCGAGTTAAGTCTAATCTCAAGACTAACCTAAAATAAGCCTCTAAAATAATTATTCCCACGCTAGGATTAAGTTTTGGCCTATCATGAGCTTAAGTTTTAGACAAGCTAGTCAAAAGCCTAGCTTCTTTTTGAGCTATTACTCGTGCCTTAAGCTTAAGATTGAACTAATCTATAAACAAAAAAAGCATCTATCACTTTGGACTTCAGCATGTATAATCCCTCATATGAAACTTAGAATTCAGAGCAAAAAATATCCGGAAACATCCAAGATGACATTGGTATAGCTGGCTATAATCATGGTTACAGAAAACTTCAAAGGCCTTGTGAGCCATTGTAGGCGTTTGTATGAGTTTTTTATAGACAAATCTGCTTGGGACTGTCATTTATTTGGGGTCTACCAGAGGACGGAAGAGAAGAAGCAAGGCAGTGGGAAATAGCCCGCTGCCTCGCTTCATGTCTTTCTTTCTCTGGCAGTCACTCAAACCTATGATTCATGCTGCACACATAGAGGATATAAGACTGAACGCTGTCGCTAAGACGTAAGCCTACCTTTTCAATTTTTTCTTAAAATTTTTAATAATTGATAGTCCCAAGCGGATTTGTCTGTAAAAAACTAATACAAACGCCTACAATGGCTCACAAGGCCTTTGAAGTTTTCTGCAACCATGGCTATAACCTAGCTTAAGCTTAGGCTATGGACCCAAATTTGGTATACGCAATCTTACGCTTAAGTTTTGGCCTAAACTTCAGACTAAGCCAACATAAGCCTTGATTGTTCGTCCAAAACCTAGCTTCAGAACCGGAAATAAGTAGAAATGGGACTTAAGCGTAAGCATAAGCTAAGTTATAGCCGAAAACTTTGGACTGATTATCGCTTTGGACTACAACATATATCACCTATAAAGTGAACTTAACTTACTCTGAGGATTTTTCGTCTTTCTGAAGTAAATACTCTGCGATTTTTCTTGTAATTCTCCGTTGGAATTCTCTGGGCAGTTTTGAGCAATTTTGGTTCTAAAATTAACTCTTGCGGAAAAGGTGACCTGATTAGAGCTGAAAATGATACCTTTTCTACCGCGGACCTGGCCACAAAATTCGGCTTAGCTCGCTTTGCAAATTCCAGAAGATGGTCAATCACTTTGGATATGTTGGCAGGAAGGCCTTGGTCCGGGACAATGCCGAAGAAACAGATCTAAAACCGAGGATTTATATTTTTTCTGATCTTTGGCGAGAAAATGATATTTTGTTCAAATAAAAGTACAAAATTGATGTCTAAAAATATACCCCCGAAAGAATTTGCGGGGTATTCTAAATTAAAAATTTTCCAATTCCTCGAGTTTTTGGATTTGAAATCACCACAAAAATCCGATCCTGAATCAGAAGACGACCAGATCCAGAAAGGTTTCAGGACAAAAGCCGCTATTTTTAAAGGTTTTGAGAACAAGTCGCGATTTTCAAGATAAAATTTTTCATTTCTAATCACAAAAAGAATAGATTAAAAAGGGCCTTTGGCAATTGAGCACAGAATCCTAACAAAAGTCGGCTTACATAGGGGCAAGTATCTAGTTTCTAAATACCGACGAAATTTTTTTGTCCCCTATTTAACCCTCTAAAATACGCAACCCCAAACAAACCTTTTTTTTCGGAGAGAGTTGCATATTTTAGGGGTTAAATAGGGATAAAAAGTGTTTTCTTCGATATTTAGACACTAGATACTTGCCCCTACATTTTTGAAAAAGTCACCAACTATCCCAAATATGGAAATAAAGAAAAGTTATGGACAAACCCCTCTGGAACAGTCCGGCAAATCCCCGTGCGTGAACCAAGTATTATAGAAAACAAAAAGGCCCAAGCTAACCTTTTTCCTAGACGGGATCCTGAGCCTATCGATATGCAAATCAAATCCCAGCTTCTTGATCAAGTCTTCCACGAACGCATAATAAGTGTCAGAGACGCCGACGCCTTGAAGCTCTTTTCTGGAGCACTTTGAGAATTTACTGAAGAAATCAAAAGGACAGCACGGAAGGAGGAAGAAGTTGCATTTGAGCCTGGAACAAGAACGACTTTATATGTCCAAACAATGTCACGTGAAATGACTCACTTGGCGGCAAGAACTGGAATCCACGGCGTCAGCTAAAAGAAAAAATATGATGAATCAGAAACATAAAAATTCTAATACAATTTACTTATTTAAGCCAAGTGCTAGACCCGATTAAAATTAAGACTGAGCTTAAGTCTGGCCTAGCTTGAACTAAAGTTAAGCTGAAACTTCAGACAAAATTTTAAACTACGCCCAAGCCTGGAGACTAAAAATCTTTAAACCATTCCAAGGCCTAAAGATCAAAAACCAAGCTTTAAGACATAAGCTTAAGTTACGACCTAGATTTCAGGTGAGATATAAGCATAGACTAGCAGTTTTCTTAGACAGTTTATTTAAACCAAGTGCTAGAGTCGATTAAGCCTAAGTCTAGCCTTGCTTGAACTAAAGTTAAGCTAAAACTTCAAACAAAACATTAAACCATGCCTAAGCCTAGAGAACAAAACCAAGCTTTAAGACTTAAGCTTAAGTTACGACCTAGATTTTAGATTAAAAGCGTTAGCGACTAGCAGTTTTTTATGGACCTAAGACTCTGAACTTACAGATACTAAATTTACTCATAGTACTAAGTGACCAAAAAACATGAGCAAAACAAAGGTCAAGGATGGCGATTCTAGGATTTAAAGTGCCGGAAGAAATCCGAATCCGAAAAAATTTTCCAGAATTCTTCTTAAAAAATTTTCACAATTCCAAAAATGTACCTTTTTCTGTTAAAAACGCAACAAATACAAACCTCGTCACTATGGTTCCCGATCAATAAGTCGACTCCTTCGAAAATCTCCAAGGATTTGGAGCAGGTTGGATCGATCGAACATTCCTGGAGGTCCGCAGTCGGTCGCAATTTTTCCCAAATCTTGCGCTTTCTCACATCGAATCCGACGCCGTCGATGCCTTCTTTGGCCAGAAGATAGACCAGGAGTCCATTTCCGCAGCCCAGATCCGCGACTTTTGTTGGCCTTATTTGGAATTTCCGGAAAAGTTCCTGAAAATATTGGGAATGTGACATAAAACTGGAGAGAATTCGAGAATTGAAATGCAACAAACCAGAATGTAAGCGGCGATTCCGCAATCCTCGAAGACCACTTTTTGAGGATCACTTTTTTCGGTCCAATCCTGAAAATGGCAGTTAGTAGAGATTAGAAGCAATTTTTCTTTCGATTTGTAAAATCCGATCCTGATTGAGAAGACAAATGTCACTGAAAATTTCCAGGATAAAAATTTCGAGTTGCTGGACCTTGACAGGTTCAAGATCGAAATTTGTGTCTGAATATACTTGGCGACATTTGTACTCAAAACCTTCTGGGTTTGGGAATTTTCTGATTTTTGAGGAACTTTTTTCGTTGCAATCCTGAAAAATGAGCATTGGCAGAAATTAGATTAGAGAGTCTTTTATACGCCTCAGGGATTAAGTTAAAAGTTGCCGTGCAAAATCTTTTAAACATTTTTTGAAGACCAAGACATTAAAGCCAAGTTATCAAAAGTTATGGCCCCATAAGTCAAAAAATTCTGGTATGTCTATGGACGGCAAAAATTTTACTGTCTCTCATTTTACCTCACTGTCTGTCGTTCCGACCGAAGAGAGAGAGAGCCTCCGCCTTCGAAATCAGAGAGATCGTGGCGGGGCAAAATCTGTTTAACTCGATAGATGGGAAGTGCTGATAAATCGAAAACGAACTTTCTACTGAAATGGCCCAATAGAACGAATTTTTTATACTTTCTCAGTGGAATAAGTTGAAAACCTTGCTGTCAAAAAAATTTTTTAAAGAACATTCCTCTGGAAAATATTCCAAATTTTCAATCAAGTTGATTCTCAGATTTCAAGAAAGTATTCGCTACGAGGAATATAGAAATCATCATGGAAAACACAAAAATTTTTACTTTTACTCAGTCATTTTTACTCGACTGATGACTGTCGTTCCACATCCCAGGTATTCATACATTCTACACATTCCGCACTCATTAACCTTTTTATCGAGTATCAAACGTAAAATAAAAACTAGATTACCTGCGCAATCACACGACCATAATCATTCTTGATCCTGTTATATGTGGCTTTGTATCCGTCTTCATCAATGAGCCGTAGCGATGGGCCAGTCTCTAGCAGATACTTTGACGCTTCCGGGTTTTTCGGCGCCATGGACCAAAGTGCAACAATTATGTTATTTGTACTTTAAAAGGATATTGCAACAAAATAAAGGCTATACAGAAATATATATTATACAAATTTAACCGTTATATCGAAATGAAACATTTTATCACACAAATTTATGCAAAGTTGCAAACTTGTACAAATTTATAACAAAATACAGAAAGAAATATTAAAAAAGATGAAGATCATTGGTATCCATAGCCTCTGAGAGGGTCGTTTGAAGTTTTATTTAGAGAATTTGCTGCGCGAGTCCACACCATTGGAGCGGCGACGTATTCTGAAATCAAATTTGTTTAAACACGTGAATCGTTTAATGATGTTGCGAAATTTCAGTTAAAAGTCACAACTTTTATTCAATTTCCTGTATATTTTTTGAATTTTGAGCTAAAGTGAACTTTAGATCCCTATTGTTCTATGGATTCACATTTCTTAGGAAAGCAACATTCTTAGGAAAGGTACAACCATAGGTAAATTAGAACAGATAAAGTACTAAAAACGATATGCAAATATAATTCGCTAATGAAAAAAATTGTCAAGGGCCAAAAACCCTCTGCCTCAGAGCAAAATTTTTTTACAAACCCTTCTTGAAATTCATTCACCTTTGGCCGACGCTGGAATTGGATTGGTCACGGGAAGCTCATAATTACTCGACAGCAGAGTCGGGATCTTGGCTGGCGGCGGACCTTCTGAAAATATCAAAATTATCATTGGAAATTATATCTAAAGGTGAGATCTCGGATTGTTTGAGTTTTTCTCATGGTGGGGGAAATTCGATAAATGCAAAGGAAGGCTTCATCGAAGCTTTATCGAAGTTTTCTAGTAAGCGCAAATCGCCGGCCACTATTTCCTGCAGTTTCCCAGCTATGCGCATTCGTTTCCCTCGTTTGAAAGAGAACAACAAATGCGCGCAGCTGGGAAACAGCAGAAAATAGTGGCCGGCGATTCGCGCTTACTAGAAAACTTCGATGAAGCCTTCCTTTGCATTTATCGAATTTCCCCACCATGGTTTTTCTTAAGAAAATTGAGAAGTTCCCTGGCCTAGAATCTCATCCAATACCCGACCTATGACAAAAAATAACGGAACTCACCTTTTGCAAATGAGACTTCGTTTGCTCTGATCTCGAATTTCCTTTTGGCCACACTTTGGCTGGTCACAATTTTTCTAATACCCAGTTTGGCTGGTCCGATGGCTTGGTTTTCACTTTTCAGGCACTTTTCCACGGCCGCGGGGCTTAAGAAATCCAGGATTGCATAGGCGATATTTGACCGGCCTGAAGTGCTCTCTGGTCTTGAGAAGTCTTCGGATGTTACGGAGCCTTCGGAATCCGGTGAGTGCAGTGAGATTTCGGCGATGGGTCCGAAGGCGGCAAAGTGCTGTTCTAGCTCGAATTTGGAGAGTTGAGTGTCGAGATCGGAGATTGATACAAAAATTCTGTTTGTTACTGGAAAGGCGGAGTATGCGGCTTGGGTCTAAAAAATGGATATTTTGGTAATTTATGAAAATATCAGAGCAAAAAAATTGGTATAGAGGAATGATCTTTGGTTCTTAAATCTAATATAATCTAACATCTTCTCTATAAAAAATTTACGTTTGGATCCTGTGAAAAATTATAATCGCTTTTTGGTCAAAACTTGGTAAATTTACTTTAACAGTCCAAAAATACCCGCTAAGGGTATTTTTGGAGCGGGTATTTTTTTAGCGGGGTTTGACGTAGGGGCAAAAATACCCCTAAGGGTTTTCCATGGGAGATTTTGTACCTTTCGACCCCGCTGAAAGATCTTATCGAAACACTTATAGGGCTGCAAAAATAAAAAGATAAATTTCGCAACATTCAGATAATTTTTCAACAGAATTTCTCCCGCCAAAAATTTATTTGCGGGAAAAAGGGGTCACTGGAAATTTTAAATAAAGAAGATTACCCAACGGGGACTCCTCTAGAGACTGGTATAAAAAATTGAGTGGGGCCCGTTAGAGTAAAAATTTTTACGGTCACCTTTTTCTAGTAGAGGAGTCTCTTTTTCGCGCACTTACTATAATAGTAAAAAAATTGGACTGTAAAAAATTTTATTCTAACAGGGTCCCCCTCAAAATTTTCTACCAATCTCTAGAGGAGTCCCCTGCCGACTAATCCCCCTCATTAAAAATTTCCCGTGACCCTTTTTTCCGCAATTAAACGTTAGGCAGGAAAAATCCAATTCAAATTTTAACTGGCTTTGGACATTTCTTATAAGCATAACGGTACAAAAAAATTTCACAAACCCGGATCGCTGGCACGACGAGCTTAACGTCAATTTTCTTGTCCCCAATATAGTGCGGTCGGCCGTTCATAAAATGGCTCGCGGATATATCGCTCTTGTAGGCCAAAAATCCGAAGCCGCGGCTTTTCTTCGACTTTGGCTCTCGCATAACGCGACATTCGACCAACTCGCCCCAGGTCTTGCAGTACGACTTGATGGCAGCCTCCTCGAGATCGTCCGACAGGTTTCCGAGAAAAATTCGGTTTGAAAGATTGGCCGCTGGCTTCTGGAAGGTTTGGCTCGACGGGCCTGCGATGGATTCCATAGCTCTCCTGGATTTTCCTGAAAATTTATGATTAAGGATGGGGATAGTCTAAATTTTTGGTCTGGCCAAGCTCAGCTTAAGCCTGAGCTTAAGAGCAAAACTTAAGCAAAATCGAATGAGTATGGACTCCGAACTAGATATATTGAGTGTTCTCAAGCGCGAGCTTAAGTCCAAGTCAAGACCTGAAGTTTACAAGCCTGAACCTAGTTTCATTTGAGCAGTTACTCGGAACTTAAGCTTAAGCTTGAGTTGAGTCAGGGCCAGTCAACGCGCAATGTATCGACTAGCCAGGAAGATCATCAAAAAAATCAATTTTTCGAATAAAATAGTCCAGAATCCACACATTTCAGGTGATAATAGTGCAATCTCGAATAGAATCTCACTCTAAAAGATGCTCAGAGCAATTCTCTAAGTTTTCTCACTCAAATGCCCTCAAGACAAACCATTCTGGACTTCACTAAAGACAATCTGGCCAATTACTCTATCAGACCAATGGAACAACGAAGCAAAATGTTCAGAAAATATTCTTTTCCGGGACTCTCCCCCAAAATTTCCAAACATTTTTTTACTCAAACACCCTCAGGGCACGTCAATCCCGAAAACCCTGCCAGAATTTTTCTTAAAACCAGAATTTGATTTACAGTTAAGAAACACAAAAAACGAAACAAAGCATTCAATTTCCAAGCCATTCAAGTCATTTCCCAGCGCTTCCCAAAACTCCCATTCAAATTCGCGCCAAAATTGCACTTGGCCAAATTTGATTCTCAGACGGCGCAAGACCCAATCAATTTCTCTGTGCCGTCCCGCTTTTCTCTCTCGCATTGCTCTTTTTGCTCCCCGGCGCAGCTTTGCTTGCTTTGTACACGAAAATTTGTGAATCCTTCTTGACGCACTTTCGGGATTGCGTCTCAGCTTTCAATCCATACAAGGAGAAAGTGGGCCAGAGCGCAAAAATGTACAGTTTGGTCGTTTTTCTGGATCGGTAGCACAGAAATGGCGCTTGGCTGAATAGAAAAAATCGAGTGGCTGGGTCTTGAGTGAAAATGGCGCTCAATACTTTTGATACCTGTAATCTCAAGAGCGGGAATCGAAACGTTTGCCTAGGGCTAAGCCGAAAAATTTATGAGTTTATTTTGGTTAAGCAAGGCGTTACCTTAGTTGGAGGAAATTTGTATTTGGTTTTTAATGCCAAAAGCCATTTTACCGTTATCTTACCTGAGCTGCAAAATATAACGGAACTGTTTTCAGTCAAGACTGATGACATTTTTTTCCAAGACCAGTAGATTGGCACTAATTTTTGAGTTAGAAATTTCGTGTAACCTAAAGAAAATTTCGTAGGCAATGCACAAAAAATTTGGAACAGCTGGTATAGTTGGCCAGTCTTGAGACAGGTTATCCGGCACAGGTTCTAGGTATTGAGTTTGGTCAAAAGCCTTTCGATTTCCCCTCTGGCTATGGAATTTTGGGATCAGTCTTGAGCATTTGGAAGGTTACTAAAAAAGGTCAAAAGTAACTGAGCAAGATTTTACGATCAAAAATGAACTTTTTCTTGGACCGAAAATTGCAAAGTGAGTTTTTTAGAAAAAGAAGAAGGATCTTAATGAATTTTGGGTTTTCTTGTATTAACAATTATGAGAGAAAAATTCTCTTAAAACCCATACGCTCAAGATTTTTGTTGGATTGAAAAATTTATTATCATATCACCTTACTTAGGGCAATAAAGTTATGAACCTTTTTGTTGCAAAATCAGTCAACAAATTTTGACTTTCCACAATTAACTGACTCAAGAGTGCAGTTTTATCAAAGCTTTCTCCCTTTATTTCGATAAGATCCCCAGTCTCTTAACCCAAATAAATTTCCGCTACTCTCCCTCAAACCCGCAACATTGGAAACAGTTTGTGGTAAAAAATCTAATCAGACCCAAGAGTGAAAACTTTAAAAACAAAAAAATTCCTCCCTGAAATCCGTTGAATAAGCTCCAAATTTTACCTGTACTATTGCTCGTTAAAAAGACTTGTTCAAACTCAACCTGAATTGGAACCGTAAATTTCTTTTGCTGCCAATTTTCGCTACTCGTTTTATATAAGTTTGTGTGAATATTAAGATTTCAAATACGTTCCAAATTTAAAAATTCTAATTTCAGCTCGACGACGTTTGCTCTCAATCGCCCCTGGCAGATGATTGTTCGATCTCGAAACTCAAAACAACACCTGTGACAACTCAAAGTCAAATCCAGGTAAGTTTTCATGTTGACAAGTTTAGCGAATAGTAAAGTTTGGATTTCAGATGTCAAAACACTCAAGTTCGGAGAATAGCAACGGCGATGCAGTTGCTGCCGGGCCGCAGGCAAAGCGCCCGAGAATGGTCGAGTTTGAGCCGGTGCGAATTTGCTCGATCAGCGGAGTTGTAAGTTTTTTTGCTTTAGGGGTAGTAGTTGACTGTATAGGGAGTTAGGTATCTGTGGAATAGCGGTCAAACCCCGCCACTCTCCCCCATTCAAAACCCTGAAGCCATTTTTCGCCATAATTTTTTTTCTGGAACATTCTAGAAGGATGAGTAATGGCTCAGTTCATAGCTAAGACCTTGGGCTACCGGTCGTTATATTCAATTCCGCATCTCGAGCCAAGGTTCACGAAATTCAGGTCTTTTTGTCTCAAATTCTCGAATTTTCAAAAAAGTTGAAAATTTGAGACAAAAAGACTTGTTTCTCGAGAACCTTGAATCGACAGGCGGCGTGCAATATACCGATCGGTAGCACAGGGTCTTAGCTCTGTAAGGATGGTCATTTCTTTAGTATAGGGAGCTAGGTATCCGCGGAGAAGCGGTCAAACCCCGCCACTCTCCCCCATTCGAACCCCCGCAGCCATTTTTTGCCATAACTTTTTTTTCTGGAACATTCTAATAGGATGAGTAATGGCTATGAGTAATTTAAGTCTAATTGCTGTTTTTCAGAAGGACATCGATAACAAAGTCCTGAAAGCTCAGCACTACAAACTGTGTGAAAGGTTCCGACACAAAGAGAAGCTGAGGCAAATCCTGGAAAAACGCGTGGAAGAGCTAGAGGGCCGACAGGCAAAAGATGACGAAGTCTCCTGCATCATCAATCGATACTGGAATCGGTTTGAGACTTGGCTTTAGATTTGCTGAATAAAATATTGATATGTTCAATTATAGGTTAGATGAAGACGTGCAACTTTTGCTCCAAAGATTTGACGCCGAGGCGACGTTGGATGTTGAGGATAGAGGTGTGTGGAGTTTGAGTGGAATTGTTGAAGCTATAGGATTAGTGGCAATTATAAATGTGTAACAATTAAAAAAATTAAACTATTATGCGATAGAAATATAGAATCTCCATTGTAGACATAATGCAACTTTGCTTAGAATGTGTTTGCTCTATATATTGTTTGCCCAATATGTTATGATAAATACTAGGTAAGATGATTAGGGAACTGGGCATCTATTTGGTTAAATTCCGGCAAGTGCTTTAAAGGTATTTGAAGAACCGCAAGATTTTACTGCATAATTTGATTTGGTATCTTTTCCTTAGGTAGTAGATAGTAAGGTTATATTAGAACGTATTTTAAACACTAGAGTTTTTTTTTTCATACTAATATGATCCAGAGATTTTTTACAAAACCCTTGAATTTGTTAAAAAATGTGACAATCGTAGCAGGATTGAAATCAAGATTATTATACATGTTTAAAAATTACAAAAAGTATCATAGAAAATTTGCTAACTAACCATAGCTCTGTGACCTTATCTGGAACTGTTACCTATTATAATCCCTGTTAATGTTGCAAAGTATCAACTAGTCTCCTTAGAAATGACCAAAATATACTATAAAAATGGCATGACAGAAAGAAATGAATTTCGATCAGTAAATTTCCCAGAACAATTTTGCATCACTCTAGAATTTATTGAACATTTGCAGGATGCCATATTCGGCCTTGAGTTCAATGTAATACAAAATTTATGGTACACAGTTCCTATTCCAGATCCCAATTTTAAAAGGTCAAGATCCATTTCCCAGCCTTAAGAGGCTCATTCCATACTAATGTTTCATAATTTCAGCCTTAGGCGATGAAAACGTGAAGCACTTTCTCACAGTACTTTCCAACTGGGGCGTGGAGGAAGTCGACGAAAAGCTCAGTGAACGTGTGGAATTCACGCGACGTGCACTCTCGAAGCTAGTGCAAGTCTTCGACAAGGTTGTGGAGAGGAACACTCGTCTCTGCTCATTGATATCCGGAGAGAAGGACCCATTCAATCCAAGCCGACTCTCTTCCCCGGACGGTAATCCTGAAGTGAAATTGAGATTCGAATCTCAAAATTTTTCCAATTTTATAACGTTCATTGATTTTTATTTTAGACTCAGAACACAACAAGTCACCTGAAGTTCCCGAGTCGCCGAAAAAGGAATTGATCGAAGCGGAGCTGAAAAACCACGTCATAAACGTTTTGAACGAAAATGTGAAACTTCAGCGATTGACGACCAAACTGCAAGCGGAAAATCACCGGCTCACTCTTGAAGTTGGATTTTTTACCGTATCTAGACTAAATTTTTACAAATATTTACTGGGCTGATTTATGTGTAATAATGTACACGCCATTTTCAAAACCGTCTAGAATATTCGTATAGTTGTATACTATTTCTGGTCATTTTCGGTAAAAAAGAAGAAAAATGCCACTATAAATGGAGAACGATACTTTTAGGGAGAGCCTTTTGTGAAACGTCTAGAATATTCTACACCTTTACTCAGACAGTTTCTATAACGGAAAAGTAGAAATGAAGAACGATGCTTATAGTATTCTAGAATGTTATCGGAGATTCCAAATAGTGTCTAAATTGTATCTCAGGCATCGGATATAGATTAATTGCATCAGAATATTCCCAACTTAAATTTTGTCGTGTTCTAGATTCAAAAAAAAATTCTATGCCGAGCACGCAAAAATCTTAGGAATGTTATCTTTACGATTCCCATAAATTTTTATGACAAAACGAATTATATTTCCATTTTTCAGTCCGCTGGCAAGGACGATGAGATCAACATAATGGAAAATCGCGTAGAAAGTTACTCGAACAAGTGCGAGGATGCGCAATACGAACTGAGCAAGACGCTGAGTAAATACGAAAAGTTGGACTATAGACTTGCCGAGGTTTGCTTTCAGAGAAGTTTAGGGCCTATCCTATTATCAGGGGCCCCCAAAAAAATTTTTTTTTAATTTTTTGCCCAAAAAAAACATAGGGGGTATTCTATTGATTTTGTTTGACAAATTTTTCAGAAAAACGATTTTTCAAACCAAAGGGTACCCCCTTCGATTTTTTTGTCTGTGAAATCAGGGGCCCCTGATAATAGGATAGGGCCGAAGTTTAGTGCCGTAATAATGACTAATAATTTTTTGTTTAGTATGTGCGCAAAGAGCAAACCCTCCAGGTGCAGGCTCCGGTGGAAATAGAAAAGCAGCAAAATGGAATGGAGGATATGGCCAGTATCGGAAAGGCCCAGGTGAGATTTTTAGATGCTCAGGTGTGTCTGAAGTTTAAAGGAACTGGACAACAATCATCTCATTAACCCAAGAGCTAGATGGTTGTATAATGTTCTCGGAAGTTCTAGAATATTTGAACTTGTAATGTTACTTTCTAGAAGCATGAATAATCTGTAGAGTATTCTAGAAGAATGTTTAAAGCATTTTTGGTTTTATATTCTATAGACTTCAAATGTTAGAGAAGATTCTAGAACAATTTGTCAATGATTTTGGTTTGAAAAATGTAAAATATTCCCGGAATGTCTAAAACGTTATGAGATTTTAATAGAATAAAATGATAAAGAAATATAAGAAAATGGGGGAGTTAATGAATTTTTTACCGATCTGCTTAAAAGTTTTCCATCGGAAGCAGCGAACTTTCGACCAAAAATGAAATCTATTAACGTTATATATTAAGCTCGAGGACCTGCAGCAGCAGCTGGACATACAGACGGAGCTTGCAAATAATCGACTGCAAGAATTGCAGGATATGACGGAGAAGAACAAAACATTGGCCTCCGAATTGGAGACATGCGAGATGAAAGTATGCTTTCGGATTTGTCATATGGTCTTGATCGTAGATTGCAATTTTTTCCTGAAAGATACTAAGAATATTTTTGCTTTCGAAAAATATAAATAAAGAGTAAAATTCTTCGCAAATCTGATATTTCTCTCTAGTCTAAATAATTAACGACCAAAGAACTATTTCATATAAGCTACGGTATTCCCCAAAAAAGGGCCCGGGGCCATTATTTTGTAATGTTATACTGCCGGAAATTGTTTTATGTCAGGTCTAAATTTGGTACGTTTCGAACCAAAGACCACTTTCAGCGCTGAAAACACCTCTGCGGTTTCATAGACAGAATTCATAACCATAGCTCGGTGAATTTTATAAGCTGGGTAAACCATATACCTTTGGTATTTTGTTCGATATTATCCTTAATTGCTTTAACTGGCGCATAATTTGTTTGATTTTTAGCTCAAATATCTTCCGTCGGACCAAGTCAAGGAGCTGCCAGGTGGATATTGATTTTTTGAATTTTTCTGATTTCTATTAACAAAAATATTTTAGAGTACGTGTGCCTGCAATCGAACTATTCTTGCCTGCTTGTCGACTGCAGAGCTTTAAGGTAAGAGAAAGGAATAGCGTTTTTGATAGGATACGTCGTAAAGGATAAAATAAATTTTTCTAATAGTCTAGAGCTTCGGCATGAAGATATACCGGTTTCCCTCTTGAGTAACCCCCTCGGCAGAATGCCAAGATTTCGCCAAGGCCATTTTGCCAAATGCATTTTTAGCCAAATTTGCTAAAAATTCTAAATTTGAGACCTGTTCTAGCTAAAGGCTTAGGCTACAACATATTAGAAGCTATAAAATGGATTGCCAAGCTTCGCAATACGAGCGCCAATTTGAAAGGGGGCTTATTCAAGAGGAAAAACGTTAGCAAAATAGGCATAAGAATATACCGCAAAGCAATGGTAAGCATAAGAATAGATATCTGGTGACTTTCTTATGGTCATTTTGATTTCTCTAGCATCTATTACCTTGGGGTCTTGAAAAAAGGCCGAACCGACCAGTATTACTAACTTGGAGATAAGCTTCTTAAATTTTTTAGAGATCAAAGAATACTCAGTATATTTTTCTAGACACGAAGCCGAAGAATTAAAGCAACAAATGAACAGTCTGAAGCAGACGCACGCAAAGCAAATCGAGAAAATGAAAGTGAGTTTTTTACTGAAGTCATTTTGGATAAATAAATTATGGATTATCATTTTGGATAAAGCAAATTTTATAGCTCGAAGCTACCGGTGCGCACGAAAGAATGAACGACACTTTGCTGGACATGGACAATCAACTCAACACCGTCTCAAAGGAATACGACACTTTATGCATGGAATTTGAGCAAAACCATGCGGCTAATGAGCAAGCGGGTAAGAAAGAAGAAATTTACTGGTTTGAAAGTTTTTGAAAGACGAAACTTTTTAAAGGAAGAAAGTCATTGGAAAATGTTTTTCTAATTCCCTCCAAAAAATTATTTGCATGCCAAAGCGATAAAATTGGTTGTTGGAAATTATTTTTTGTGATAAGGGTTACTTGGCAGGGGATTTCTCAAGAGCTTGGTAAAAAAAATTGAGTGGAACCCTATTAGAGTCAAAATTTTTTTCTACAGTAGGAGCCTCTTTCTCTAATAAGAAAAAATTGACTATGAAAAATTTCGATTAGAAATAAATCCGAGAGTAGGTAAGTAAGTAGTAGAAAAGTACCAAAAATTTTGAGTGCCACCGGGCAGAATAATTGACCTCAAGCAATACTTTACCTAAATTCCACATTTTAGGTCCCATAAACGAACAGGTGCTGGCTCTGATGAAAACGTTCAGCACTCAAAACGACCAGCTGAAATTGGACGTGCGCCGGTACAAAAGAAAGTGCGAAGAGATCAACGCAACTCTTATTAAAGTGACCTTTTAAGCGGAATTTTTATTTTACAAACTCATCACATGTACTTTTAGTGCCAAAAAGAGCTGGAGGCGGAGCGGAAGATCAATAATGATAATTACCTGATCATCAAGCTGGAGGATGAGCCGCCAGAGATCACATCTCCCGATCCTCACAACGCTGGACATATGCCGGATGTTGCGGACGTGAAGTGTCTCCGGGGAGGTTCAAATGGAGGCGATCCTTGTAGTAATCATCCGGAATGTGCTCCAAGGTACGAGTTTGGAATTTTGGGAGGTTCATTATTGAGATGAAATTTATGGAGTTTCCAGTTTTTGAGAAATTGACATATTTTTATGTATATATATTTATTTGTCATCTTAAGTTTAAGTGTCAACTCGAAGTTAGTTTTGTGATATTTCTATGCCGATCTTGACATGAGTTTTTAGACCATATTAGAAGTCTAGAAGATTTCATCTATCTTAAATTAAACCCAAGTTAAATTTTGGAGTTCTGTCGGCTTTGCTGCTTTTCAATGATAATCAGAGAAACAGAGATAGAGAAAAGATCGACACTTTAAGCCAACGTTTAAGCTTAAGTTTGATCCTAAACATGACCCAAGTAGCCTATGCCGAAACATAGGAACATATGCTTAGGACCTGAGCCTAAAGTATGTATAAGAATTTTACGGCTAAAGCTAGAGAGTGGTTAGGTTCTTATACATACTTTAGGCTTAGGTCTTAAGCTTAGGTTCCTATGTTTCGGCATAGGGATGTTTCGGCAAGGGTTCAAAGTCCAAGACGGAGCTCCAAAATTTAACTTGGGTTTAATTTAAGTGAGAGAAAGTCTTCTAGATCAAGACTAGAGTTATGACAGTAATAATCTTAACCCCTACACTAATTATACTTTCAGCGGATCCCAAAGCGCGGACACGTCAATGGATCTGAAGCCGCTGAAAAAAGAGCTGAGCACTTCCGAAGAGTTCAATTTTGCACTTCAAACGGGCAGCGCGATCGAACGTCGCCTCAAGACCGAGGTGGAGAAGCTGAAAGAAAAACTCAGGGAAGTCACCAAAGCAGAGCGAAAAGAGAAAATGAAATATTATTCGGACGAGGCGAGACGAAAAATACGGTCTCTGGAAGAGCAATGCGAAAAGTTGAGGAAAGAACTGACGAATGCAAAGCAGGAAGAAGAAGGTCTCATGAATGAGATGGAAGCCACAGGACAGGCTTTCGAGGATATGCAGGAACAGGTCAGAAGTTGCATTAAGTGTCAGGAAATTACAGAAATTCTAAATGTTCGGAAAAATAGTCAAGGAAATAAATAAAAACAGCAAAAATATTCTACAAAATCGACAAAAGTTCGGAAAATGTATTGCGTGTCCTGACCTGAAAAAGTTAAACGGGGCCTTTTTCTCTCACTTTTTGGAATCAAACTCAAAATTTTCACTGACCATATAATGAATTCACTGTTTTTAGAATCAGAAACTGGTGCAACAATTGAGAGAAAAAGATGAAGCCAACCTCAACTTGATGGGAGAGCGGATTCGGAACAACCAAGCTCAGAAGAAAGTCAAAGAGGTTTGTTGCTTGGATATTTCTTTGGAAAATGCAATGGGGAAGGCTTAAGAAACCGTGGAAAATTTTGGCCATAAAAGTGTAAAATCGTCGTCCTAATCCTTGTTTGTTGCAAATTTTTCTTATCAAAATTTTTGTAATTTCAAATCAAAAATAATTAAAATCCGGGATTTCAAAGAAAGATTTTCCGAGCAAACGTACGTGTCAAATTCGTTTGCCTATCATAATATCACCACATTTTTCAGGAAAAAGAGCTCCTGGATCGCCTGTTGGTCGCTTTGAACGACCAAATGGATGCCAAAACGCTGCTTTGTCACAAATTGGAAGAGAAGGAAAAAGCGCTGATGGAAAATCGCGCAACTTTGGAGCACGAATTAAAGTATAGTTTTTTTGCTACACAAAGATATCATATCGATAATTCCAGACTGAAGGACCACACTATCGAGCTGCTGCGAAGAAAGGCCACGGAAGCAACGCAGTCGGCCAATGACATGAAATTACGTTTGGACAAACTCACCACGCAGTTCAACGATGTGCAACAGGTATGGGTCTTGGGCATTGAAACGTGGATTGGACTGACTTAGTTCTATAATAGGAAAAAGAAATTTAAACGATATCAAAAATTTTCCTGGATTAGTATTCGGGATAATCAGTTCCAAAGGGATTCTTGAAAACCTGATTAGGATCTAGACTAGATGGTAAAGGGAGTATTACAAAGCGTAAAGTTAGCCTTGAAAGGATTTCAAGAACTCATGACCGAAGTTTGGACAGGGACAACTCCCAGGGACAACTCCCGCCCCGTAGTAGAGAAAGTGAGTAGCGTGCGAAAGTGACCACGAAATAGTGTGTATCTCTAACCGTCTGCCGTCTCTGAGCACTATCGTTCCTGCGACCCACAGCTGTAATAAGAGACTGGTGGGAAAGTTGAAGGTGAGAGTTGTCCGGGTGCCTTAGTTTGGGCTCCGATTTTCCGAATGGGAATTGTCAAATATCCATCCTTGAAATTTGGTCTTGGAACATTAGCTTAGGTTGGGAAAATCATGTTTAATTGCGAATTATCTCAAATCCTCTATAGGTAGACAAGGTACCTAAACCTGAGAAGCTATGTATAGAGCCAAAATTCTATTCGAGTATCCGTACTCTGTCCCAAAGTACTTATCCTAGTATCCTCCTATCGGTCATTTCGGCTCAGTATGTCGCCCAAAAAATTCTTAAGGCCAATTTAAACCATTGTCATCATTTTTGAAAAACTTGAAAAATATTTATTTCTCGCCTCAAAATTTACTGGACAAATTATTTTTTTTCTAAATACCAATTAATATTTGTACTTTTAGCGTCTCAAAAAGAAGGCGAGTTCTTTCGAGGCGATGTCCATGAACATAAAGCGGATGGAAGAAGAACACAGCCGCATGAAACGGCAGATCGAAAGGGCGAAGCGTATGGAAAAGTACGACAATTTCGACAAAGTGCTCGAGGAGGAGAATCGGCTGCTGAAGGTGATTTTTCTGAAATCCTGAGGTGACCAATGTTATCTTTTTTTCAGGAAGTTCTGACGTGTCCGAGCTGCAAGGTGAATCGAAAAGACGCGATCATTCTGAAGTGCTCGCATACATTTTGCATGGCTTGCTTGAAGAGACGCTACGAATGCAGGAGCAGAAAGTGCCCGACCTGCAGTCAGGCTTTCAGCCAGCAGGTATGAATCCTGTATTTTTTGGGATATTTGCTGAAATTTTGACTAGGATTTGGGTATCAAAATTAGTGTAATTTTGTCAGTGATTTCAATATCTATGAAAAAATTATAAAATAGTTGAAAACTATGGTATAGTTTTTGAACGGGTATTTCTTCTGGAAGCTTCTAGAAAACGAGTAATGGCTCAAATAAATGCTGAGATTGTAGGATTTAGATTAAGCCATTACCCATCTTCTAGAAGCAGTGAACAGAAACAATATCCATTCAAAAACGATACTATAGTTCAACTATTTTATAGTTTTTCATATATAGAACCCTAACGGTAGAAATCGACCCCCTTCAAATTGCCGCCGAAATATTGAGCATCATTTTGACGTAAACAAACGATTAATCGTAAACAGTGCGGCATGTTTACGTCAAAATGATGCTCGTGTTTCGGCGGCAATTTGAAGGGGTTCGATTTCTACTGTTAGGGGACTCTATATATAGAAGAAAGTTGGGTCATGCTTTGATACAAATGTAATTGACTTTTTTCAGGACTTCCGGCGAATATATCTCGAATAACCCTCAAAACCGCAACAAGTTCCAATCTTCACGCTCTACGTTCCAACCTCTCAATCGTTCGTCTTCCAGAAATCGTCTTCCCGATGTTGGCCTTCAATTTTTTCTCAAACAAGTTCAAAAATTTTACCCTCGTTTCGTATAAATATTTATTGTTTTGCTGGTTATTTGTTGTGTCGGCTATCCAGGATCTGAATTCCAGGATATCGAAAAATTTTTCTTGAAGAACTATTAAAATACAAAATTTGGTCTTCCGCAGAGATGTTTGATCACTGAGTCTGAAATGACCAAAATTTACAAATTTTTAGGAATTTTTTAATCCTGGATGGCTATTCGTCCACTTTTCGGTATTCAATGTCAAATTTTTCGATGGCAAAAACTTTTATATGTAATTTTTTTCTGGCGTAAATTTACGGGTTTCCTTCTCGTTCGCCCACTCTACAACTTTCTATGCTTTCTCTGTCATCTCTAGCAAATGCTATTTCTCTGTCGTTCTATGGCAAATGTTTCAATTCCCTTATGGATTTTTACGGTTTTGCAGTTCATTGCAACAATTTCGTGGATCTTTGTTACTAATTTTACTTTATTTGTTTTACCGAATTTTTGTTGAATTAAGTAATAAAAAGCGTAGATTGAATGTTTTGTGAAAATTTTTGTCCCCTACCCATAGAAAGTTTGAAGCGTTTAGGACGGCAAATGTATGTGAGCACCCGTATCTCGCGATCCAGTCGTTAGCCAGAGGCGAGTGATAGCTCAATCGATAGGTCTCGAAAAGTTAGGATGGGGAAACCAAAAATTTTCGAATTGTGAAAATTTGAATTCGCGCCAAAACACAAAAACGTGTTTTTAAGGGTTTTGACCAAGGAAAGTTGTGTTTTTTATTTTGTGTTTTTTTTATGTTCTAGACGGCCTAATGCCGAGTTTTTAACGCAAAGCGTTAAAATTCATTGAGTTCAACGAATTCATTGACCCGACGGTTAACTAGCAGCTTTGCTGCTAGTTAATTGTCAAGATATAAACTTTGGAGTCGAAACATTTTCATCCTGGAACCGTTATAACACAAAACTGATTGGCAAGATTCCTTTGAAAGGAGAATAAAGTTCAATGGCCTTAGGTTTGGTTCTCCTAAAAAATGCTGGTTTCGGTTTTCGAAAATGCATTTGTCCGATACTTTGTCGCCTACTTTGAAGTAGGCGAAATTTTTGACTGGATCGGTTTGTGTGTCAAGTGCTGCCTTCCAGGCCTAGTCTGTACCTTTGCATTACCTATAGACTCCATCGCCGTGGCGCCCATTTACCTCTCGTTCTCGGCCTAAAGCGTTTCCGGTCTCGAAATATGAAACCATACAATCATATATTTAACATTGAACATATATGTTACATATATACGTAACGTAAACATGCAACAAAAACGTCCAATCAAGTGTCTAATTGTCTGTAATGTCCTTTAGCCTGTTCATTAGCCAATACCAACTCGACCCACGTATGCAGGTGCGGAAATATGTCACATTTTCTGAATAGAGTGTTAATATCTTGGCAGGTAAGGAAATGGCTTGGCAAGATGAAGCCCGATTTTGGTTTGTAATTATGCGGGAAGAACAAAGAAATGGAATGCATTTTGCACTTTTTTCTCTGGAGCTGACGTAAAGGTCAAATACGAATTTCGAAAAATGTTATAAAGAGACTTGATTGTACTTTTTTAGTATTTCTGCACTTTTCGTATTCTTAAATACCTCGAAAATATTATTCAACGTTTCTTTTTTTTATTTATTTCATCAAGGTATTGTCGGCAAATGAAAGAAAAGCAGGTGAGATTCAGTGACAGATAAGTGAATTCCTGTACTCAAAGAAGTCCTGAGCAGACTAGACACTAAAAGAAATGCCTTGCAAAGTGGGGCAGCAGATTGGGTATACGGGCAGCTGAATACGAGATCGCGCAGTGGATAACACCTATAATAGCCCAAGGGATAACGTCATCCGTAATTCAATAAAGGTACCGACTGTCGAGGAAAAAGTACACCAGATTGTGGTGGTCGAGATTGTATGGTCTAGGATTGCACTATTATTACTATCGGTCCCTGTTTTATACCGAGTAACGCCGCAGCTCCTCCTGGCGCCTTAACGGTAGAATATGGATATTACCCCTTATGCATATACCCCCATGGATATTCCCCCTCGGAGGGGGAATATCCAATTTTGATATAAAACCCATTTATGCCATCCCGAACAAGGATTTTGCTTAAGCGCCGGAACAACACTTATAAGGGCATATTGGAGGATTAGGCGTAGGCTTTGGCTTAAGAAGGCCTTAGTCTTAGGGTTAAGCTTACGAACAACCCTTATTGGGTTATCTAAAACCTGATCTTAGGTTTAGGGGGAATATCCCGCGTAGTATATGTCCCTTCAGAAGGGGGAATATCCAAATGAGGGAATTTAGGGAATTCCTTAACTCCTGCCCCTCGAATGTTTAAAGCATAGCGTCATTTCTAATTCAATAAAGGTATGTATACCAGATGCTTATAACCTTTTGTATTCCAGTCCCAAATTTGGATTTGTCTGAACAACAACTTTAATTTTTCTGTCATATGTGCGGTAGTCACACGTTTCTTTTTTGTTGCAACTGAGTTGGCCAAAGTTGTCACCGATAGTTGGCGAGACTTGTCACCAACAAGCATCGGTAATTGCATTATAATCAGGCGCACTCCGACTTTCGCCGCTTTTCTTATTAATAATAAATTTGAGATGCGGGGCATTGACGTGGCAGAGGTATAAGTCTAGCCCCTTCCCCCTCCCCCAAGTTTATAAGTCTGGGACTCAGCGTACTTTTTGCACTTTCCGGATTATCCTGCAATTCATGAAACCATTCTAGCGTGCTTAGATAATACTTGGAGAATTCTTTTATAAAAAGAAAATACCGTAAACCTCGAATTTGACCTTTCTCTAATTTAAGCTACCCCTAATTTTGCCCGGAGCTCGGTTGAAGGATTTTACACAACCCCTCCCCTAATTTCCATCAATTTTGTATGGATTTTTCAATCCTCTATTTTTATCCCCTGTAATTATCCCCCCTTAGAGCCCAGTTGAATAATTAGACCCGGGAGGGGGGGGGTTAAATTAGAAAGTTTACGGTGATATACTTTTATTGATCACAATCCAAAGTGAATGAGAAACGATTGAAAGTGATATCATTCTTGTGTAAACGGTTTGGTCGATAGCGATTTGCATATCAAAAAATCGTTCTCCCGAAATGTGTAAAGTTTTGGTTGAATCATAAACCATAGACGGACTGAACAAGAATTCCTCTGTGCCTGTCTCACATTTCCAAGTGGTGTTCATAAAATTGGTTCTCGTAATTTTATGGATCAAATATGTTCGCCCATTTGTGGGCAATGTTGGGGACTGATTCTCTTCGACTTTGATTTTTCCGTTAAGTGATCACATTCATTAATTGTTCGTTCATTGTAAAACTTTCACTTTCTGTCTTGGTTCTCTCAACATTGCATTCCTATTCAGTGATGTCAAAATCTATGAAAAAACTATATGAAACGTCCGTCGGTTAGGGTTTGTAAGTTTCTTGTTTTTTTTGGGTGGGGGGAGGCGGACTATAAAATAGTTGAAAACTATAGTATAGTTTTTGAATGGATATTGATTCTGATCACTGCTCCTAGAACATTCTAGAAGATGAGTAACGGCTCAATCAAAATCCTACAATCTCAGCATTATTTGAACGATTACTCGTCTTCTAGAATGTTCCAGAAGCAATATTCATTCAAAAAACTATACTATGGTTTTCAACTATTTTACAGCTTTTTCATACACTGCGTTAAGAAATGATAGGTTCACTCGAAAAAATGGCATAACTTTTTAATTTTGAAACGAAATTTCATAATTTCTTTTCTAAGTAATGCCCATAAATGCAACGCACAGTATCACAATGATTTAAACGTGCGTTGTCAATAATTTACTGAAAAAATTCCGGATTTTGTGAAAAATGACGATTTCCAACTGTTAAGAAATGATAGGTTCACCTGCTATTTCTCACCTGTGCGAACTTGTTTATGCCAAAATTTGCGAGTTTTTGCTTAAAAAATGTGAATTTGAAGTGTTTTGGACAAAATGTGTCGAGGCACACAGTTAACTGAACTTGAAATGCGGAATAAATTTTGGCGGGAATGAAACATGCCGAAAAGGTCATGTTTTGAAACAAAAACCCCGCACAAAGGGCCAGAAAATGTGACTTCCGACAAAAATTACCTTTTCCTACCCCCTATTCCCGTCGAGTTGGGTAAGAAAAGTGCACTCAGAAAAACGAATCTCCCCAAAAAAACATGATTTTGCGGGAATTTATGAATCGACCCGTTACCAGAAAAACGGAGCTCGAGTTCAAAATCCCGCCAAAATTGGCACTTTTTGGCATTCTGTCAAAAATCGGATGAATGGTCCAGAAATTAGAGACTTTTCCGCACCAGATGCAAAAAACCGCACTGAAAATCGCAAATAAAACTGAATTTGCCAGAAGGTTAAAGTTCGAGTTCTCAAAAAAGTCCGTTTTTCCATACAAAATTGCGTAAAAAACGGACTTTTTTGAGAACTCGAACTTTAACCTTCTGGCAAATTCAGTTTTATTTGCGATTTTCAGTGCGGTATTTTGCATCTGGTGCGGAAAAGTCTCTAATTTCTGGACCATTCATCCGATTTTTGACAGAATGCCAAAAAGTGCCAATTTTGGCGGGATTTTGAACTCGAGCTCCGTTTTTCTGGTAACGGGTCGATTCATAAATTCCCGCAAAATCATGTTTTTTGGGGAGATTCGTTTTTCTGAGTGCACTTTTCTTACCCAACTCGACGGGAAATAGGGGGTAGGAAAAGGTAATTTTTGTCGGAAGTCACATTTTCTGGCTCTTTGTGCGGGACTTTTGTCAAAAAAATGGCCATTTTGGGTATGTTTTTCTTGCGCTAAAATTTCTTGAGTTTCTGATTTGATGCCAGGGCAAGTTATATGTCGCTAGAATGGCCAGAAAATTTGCTACAAAATGCATCCCAAGTAACATGCAATCACCTGTAATTTTTGTGATTTCTCGATGGATGAAAAGTGAACCTATCATTTCTTAACAGTTGAAAATCGTCACTTTTCACAAAATCGGAAATTTTTCTCGCGATTTCATAACATGCAGGTCTGATTCTTTCTGATATCGTTGGTGACATCCACAGGTATGATTTAAAAAAGAAAATATGAAATCTCATTTCAAAATTAAAAAGTTATGCCATTTTTTCGAGTGAACCTATCATTTCTTAACGCAGTGTAGATATGCGTGAACCTTTACAGTAGGTTTTTTATTTCAACAGAACACAAATAAGGTTTACGTATAGATATTGACATCATTGTTATCATTGCACCATTGTTTATATGTAAAGACCCCAAAAATATTTTTTTTATTACGGTTTCAATTAATTAAAATATTTAAAAAAATCGCAAAATATTAAAAAAAATATTTTTTTGAGTAGCTATTTTTTGCCGATTCTAGACTTTAATTCTGCTTTTTTAGCCTTCATTGTTACTTCAGACTAAATTAAAAGCTAAAATTCTACAAAATAGAACAAATTTTGGAAAAAAACGGCAAAATAAAAAAATTTTTCGGCAAAATTTTTTGGTAAAAGGTATTTTTTTTTTGGTAATAGGTTTCTCCGCCAAAAAAAAATTTCGCGGCGGCCTTCGGCCGCCGCGAATATTTTGCCATAACATCGCGAAAGTTGCCCAAAAATGCCAAAATACTTACTAAAATATAAGTAAAATTCCCAAAATGTGCAAAATATTTTTTAAATAAAAAAATATTTAAAAAATATTTTAGGTAAAAAAAGTCCAAAATATTTTTTAAATATTTTTTTTATTTTAAAAATATTTTTTGGGTCTTTATTTATATGTTTTTTGATATAAAACCGCGCGATATTTTTTTCGTAAATAGTTTTCAAAAACTATAAGTTATAAATTTCCCAGATAGCTATTGATTTCTCCCATTGTTTTGATGGATGTGAATGGTTCCCTTTTTCGTTGACCTTTCATCTTCGAAAGGGCATTTCGAGTTCATTCCCCTTTGAACCACCATCGTATTGTGGGCCTATTTAGTGAACTTGAATTGGTCTGCGACAAGGCTAGTGCACGTAAGAGCAGGAAGTTTGAATATTTTCTAGCACTTTCCAATGATTTTTTTGCTATTTTGGACACTCCTGTTTTACAGGACTATCCTGTAAAACAGGAGTGTCCTAAAAATTATAGAACCTTCTAGAATGTTCTAGAAGCATTTCCGCGCCAGGGGAGTATTTTTTTTCGGTACTAGGAGGCCGAGGGGAGTCGATTGACACCGGTTTTAGTCCCGTAAAGTAAAGCGTAGCCTTTCGGACCTCTAAAAGCATGGTTTGAGCCCCTGTTTTTAATCATCCGTTTCTACACAGTTCGACACTTTGAATTTTATTTTAAACTTTTATTTTGTAATAGTCAAAGTCCAGTAGTTAAAAATTGATAATATTTTGTGTATAAAAATTTGGATATACATTTTTCCTTTGGCCCAGATTCCCGAATAACTAATCCTATTACCACCCACTCTCGATTCTTGGTGCGCGGCATTACGTCAGTTTGCCTTTCACAGGCATTATGTTCACCTCTCTGTGTAAAATCGCCATTGGAAGCGAGGGAGGGAGAGAGAAGATTGTAATCGGCGCGGTCTTTCATTCTTTTGTTCTCTGTAAAATTGTGTGTATAGTTTGCACTATTCGCAGAATTCCCTTGATATTAGAAAAAGGGCAGGTGTGAAGCTAGACACAAGACCTGACCTTCCTATTCTGTACTTAAAGCTCCTTAGCGAGTTGAAGTCGTCTTTGTAAAATTCAAAGTGCTAAGCAGCTTTAGTCGAAACCCAGCCATTTCTAAAATTTTAAAACATTAAACTATAGAGTAGAATAAAAGGTCCAGGAATCCGATGTATGGACCCCTTAATCCCACGCGAAGGTGGATTAAGCGGGAGCGCTCATTTTTCTAATTTTAACCATTTCTAAAATTATAAAAATGCCAAACTATATACAAAATTTTGGCAAAGTTCCAATTTCGGATTAGAACTTTACCTTTCTTAAACTAATCACTTTCATCAACAATTATGTATAGACAGTTATGTGCCGGTTAAGAGTAAACGCAAATATTGAATTGAGGCATTATCGCTGATTCACTTCCCGCTTTCCTCCATTTATGTGTCTCATTTCATTGACTTATTGTTTGTGTGCCCATCCGTCAGTATCGAAAAAAGGTACCTGCCACATTTCATTTTTTCTATAGTTCGCTTTGAATGCAACACATGTCAAAGAACCAAAACCTTTAGTCTTATTTTTCTGGAGGGCATCTCGCGCAGGGTCCCAAGAGCAAAGTTGCTTATAAACTCATTAAGCAAGGTTGCTCATGACAAGCAACATTGCCCCTGCGCGAGATACCTTCCTGCGCGAGTTCTAGGAATCCCATATATGGACTCTAGAATAACAGTAATTTGTATGAGGAAGACATTTTTATTAGATTTCTTGTAATTTGTCAGGTTGCCAAGGAAGCGAATGCGCAATTTATTTTCCTCGTGATTTCCCTTTACGATTTGTCTTTTAAAGGACATATGACCGAGTACTTTTATGTATTCTTGGAATAGGACACTTTTCTCAGAATGCAGACCTGAATTTCGTTTTAAAACTGCTTTAAATGCTGGCAGTTCTGCTGAACTGTTCTGTACGTTGGGCGCGAATTTAAACTGAATTTATCATTATGTTTAGTCGTTAATTAATTGTTGCTTGCTCTCTATACTACTTAGTTCCATTTACCGTTATTTTTGCTAAATTATTAAATACTAGCGAGGTGGGACTCCCTACGGGAGTCACGTGCCTCATACGTGTATGGTTAAGGTGCGGTCGACAGTCGCGGCCTTCGGCCGCTCCCTCATACTTGTATTATGAGTGGCTCCTTCTGACTAATTTGTTGTCTTCTATGATGTGTCTCTGACTGATTTGTGTCTCTGACTGATTTATGTCTCTGACTGATTTGTGTCTCTGACTGATTTATGTCTCTGACTGATTTATGTCTCTGACTGATTTATGTCTCTGACTGATTTGTATCTCTGACTGATTTGTGCCTCTGACTGATTTATGTCTCTGACTGATTTATGTCTCTGACTGATTTATGTCTCTGACTGATTTGTGTCTCTGACTGATTTGTTTCTCTGACTGATTTGTGTCTCTGACTGATTTGTGTCTCTGACTGATTTGTTTCTCTGACTGATTTGTGTCTCTGACTGATTTGTTTCTCTGACTGATTTGTGTCTCTGACTGATTTGTTTCTCTGACTGATTTGTGCCTCTGACTGAAATTTTTGTCTCTGACAAAATTTAGCACTATAAAGAATGTACTTTCCGGAAATTTTGGACTCACGGAAATCAGCACTGGATAAACTGCACTCCCACAAAAAACTTGGTACATTTTAGCTAAATTTTGACCTCAAATTCGGATTCCCCGCTAAAAATTACCCTAATTAGGTGCATTTCCTAAATTAAACACCCCTAAGAATCGACTTCCCGAAAATCCGAGGTGATGCCACATCCCAGGTGACGCCGGACAGCTTTAACTTACTATAAGGATTTATAATATATGGTGTCAAATCAAGACACATTCCACTCGCATCTCTACATATTCTAGCTTATCTCATCGCTCTATCTTACTCCCCGACTTGATATAATACGAGCTCCAATAATATTAATATTTATAAACTAACTAATCTCTGCAACCAAAACGGATAGATATATATTTTCAATTCTCTATTAGTCTACTGGTTGACTCGCACTTTTAGCTGAATTGAAGATTAGCCGATTTCGGAGCTGTGGCTTATAAGGGGATGTAATAGCGCTTTGTAATCATCTGGGTCATTTACAAGTGCTGCATGTCGGGATAGCGGGCTTTTGACCTAACCTCGCATTTCTAATTATTTTGTTATTATCTATTGCACTTTATGTTGGATTTGAAACATTTACAGCGGGATTTGGCAACATGTGAAGACTTGCATTTCTGATTGCAACGCACTTTAAAATAATAGAGCTGTTAAGCACACAGTTTTCTGTGTCAATTTTGAGCATTTTCTCACTTGTAACTTGGAGCATTGCAACATGGCGACCATTTATATTATAAATTTTTAGACTCTAGACGTTCTTCACTTCCACAGAACACAATGCCAATTTCTGCGCCTTTCTTTATATTTGAATCCTAATAACCTTATAAAGGATTCCGGAGATAATGCAAGCAAATACTTCAATACCACAATCACTTTGTTCCGGCTCCTCCAGCAAGGCACTTGATACATCAGTGGATTCCTCAGGCCCAAAAAAGACATTATTTGACAGCAAATATTTGACGTTTGCTTCCAGTGAACTTCAAAATGAATTGAAGCCAATAAATTTTGCTCGAGTTGTGGAAGTGCCGACAAGATGTAGGATCTAAAGCTTTTTTGAGCCTTGTCACTATGATAGATGTTCACCTCTTGCATTTTTGATTTTTTGAGTTTTAGGTCTGGTATGCGGTCTTTCTACTAATTGCTGGTAAGCAATTTTTTCAAAATAAACGACCACTTATTAAAATTTTAGTCATTACGATGTGCCTTCTTGTAACGGTAATTAGTAATCTTTGAATCTAAGGCAGTATACGATGTACCTTGCAGGATGCAAAACTTTTTTCCGTCGCACTATTGTCTCATCCAAGACATACCTATGCAAACTCAATGGAATGTGCACCAGAATGCATGGTAAATGAATGATATAAAAAATGCTAGTTATCAGCAAATGCCAAAATAGCAAATCAGAAAATGCCATAGGCAAGACTAGTTATCGGCAGAATAGATACAGGCCTCCAGGCACACTGACTAGCCCCGACCGGAAGTTACTTAATTACTCATTTTAGGAATGAATCGATGCCGCGCATGTCGATTTGATCGATGCGTCTTAGTAGGGTATTTCTCACGTGTGCTTCAAGATCAGTTCTCTCAATCAGCGATTTATTTAGAATGAATCTCCGAGCAATGCAATTCCCGGCATCAGTTGATGTGGCGAAGCTTTCTGACAAAGTGACAAATAGGAGGGTTGGTTTCTTAAGTAAACTGGTCTTTTCATATGGACGGATTTTAGCGCTATCTTTCACAAAAGTTTGGAGCAAGATGTCCTGTTAACATAGGGACGGTAAGCTGTTTTTTGATATGATTTGGAATCTGGGTATCCCGATTCTTTGATAAGGACCGGTATGTAGTATATATAAGTATAAATATCGATATGGACCGGTTTTGGGCTTCGATGTGTTAGAAAACATACCACTGATGGGGCTTCTGACTCTAAATTTATAAATTCATGTTATCATACAAGCTATTCGTAAGTGTAACTGTTTTCAGACAGGTCTTGTGTTTGAAGAGACCATTGAGGACAAAATCATTCAATCCCTCTTATACGTCGAACAAAAGGTCCAGAAAATCCGTGAAAGTTCTCGTTGGCTGAGCGAATCCGTAATATTTCGAAGTATCCGAGAACTACTATCTAACCATGAAAACGTGTTGGCTAATGCGGATCAATTCCCGAAGGAACTCTCATGGCCGCTTACTTTTGACGAGGCGATTAAGTTAGTAGCGAGCGAAGGACGGCCAAGTTGGCTCTCGTTAGACATCTTTTTATGCATCGAAATGGTAAGTCGAGAGATATATACAGGTGTGTTATAAACCAAAATGAAGGTAGGATTGTGAATTACAAGAATACATTCACGTACAAATGGTAAATCGACTAGCACATACCGTATTATCATTAATAGTATACATGTTACGTATAAAGATAGATATCGTGCAATCCTAGGATCGTTTGTAAAGGATGAATATATGTTTTACGATAAAAACCGCTATGGGACGTATATCAAAAACTTAGGCCAGAACAATGCCTGTGTTTCCACAACTTGAGTATAACGATCAGGTTTGTTTTTTGTTCAGTTTGAAGTCTAGTAAATGTAAACGATACTAATATAGGAAGCTCTGTTAGAACATATGATATTGGCCAATGCACTCTTGCTTGCGGCATTCTATTCATGCCAAATGAAATCAGAAACTTTCATTATGCCCGATGGATTTTTACCTACTGTGGTGAGTATTGCATCAAGCTTACCTTTTAAGATGTTTTCACATTCTTGAATGTAATATTTTAGCCACCAAAGGACTATAGAAGAAAAGGGTAATAAACATTGCGTAAAGTTTGCTTAACATAATTATATAGAATACTCTAGAATAACAGATAGGATGAAGCAACTTACTTGGCAGGTAATGGCGACAATATCCCGAATTCAGATGACTATGGAGGAATTTGTATTGCTCAAAGCTGTCATTTATTCACATCCTGGTAAGTTGGTCTAACTAACTATACTATAACTATAAAAAATGGTACATGAACATTTGGGAGTCAGACGTATAGAAAAAATCTAAACATCCGACTCCCAAACATCCAACTCCCAAACATCCGACTCCCAAACATCCAACTCCCAAACATCCGACTCCCAAACATCCAACTCCCAAACATCCAACTCCCAAACATCCGACTCCCAAACATCCAACTCCCAAACATCCGACTCCCAAACATCCCACTCCCAAACGGTGGTTCCCAAATGTCCCATAACCAAAAAAGTTACAGGATAGCTAGAAAAAATTATACTAGTGGTTATACTAGGTGGACTCTTAATTTTAAAAACGATTGTCAAAAGCAAAGTTTGTGTCTAGTGAATGTTGGTTGAGTTGAATGGCTGAAGCTTTTGACAGAGCTTTTATTCGCAAGAAATAAAGTCGTTCAATGCGAAGAGAATTTTCAACTAACACTAAATTATTACAAGAACAGCAAAAATGGCGATTACAGAAAATGGGCGGAACTTTGAGAGTTCCATTAGCAAAGGAAACAGTTTAAAGTGAAAGAAGGAAATATGGATTGCGAAAGTGATCGGGGAACATCTGGAATGTTCGCCGCAAGGAAAAGTAAGGAAAAGCGGAAGAGAAAACATATGACAGAAAGGCCAAAGCCTGTGAAAGTTTTGACCAGGAAAATGAGACAAAGTACAAAGAGCACAACAAATTAATTATGCTTTAATGAGTGGTTTTTGGCGCTTTTCGCGGCTCCGCTCGCGACAACGATAGTCCATGTCTGATCAATCCCTATGTAAGCTATCTAAGCCCCTATTGCCGCTATATTTTGACCATCCTTCTAGAAAATGGAGATTCCATTATTATCGTTATGCATAATTAATATCTTTTTCTTATAGCAATACACGGACTCTCGAAGAGAGGCAGAGTATTACTGGAGAAGGAAAGTATTCGGTATTCCAGAACTCTAATGAAACATTTACAATCTCGAATGGGCGCTGCGCCCGGTGCAAAGAAATATGCGGAGATCGTATTCTTTGTCGACTGTTTATTTCATAGCGCTCAGCAGATGCGAGAAATACACGTATATGTAAGCATTTTATATTAGATTTTTAACATGAATTTTGAAATTTTCAGATATGGACTGTTATTCGCGCGCCTTATTGTTGTCCACCTTATATGAAAACAATTATGTGCGCATAATAGTATGGCACAGCAAATGCACAAAATTAATATTATGATGTCTTTCACCAATTACTCCCAGAAAAACTACCTCAAAATGCTGCCGTATTTCCCCTAAAGTAAGCCCCGTCTACAATATATTCTATACCCCCTGTTAAATGGGCCCAACCTACTCTAAAGGGACATTGGAAAACATTAGAGGCTTAAGTAAGTAAAGTTAAATTTTTTATTAGAAAGGCTTTTTATTGGGCAGGATTGTGTTGTACGTAGTATATGCTTTAAGTTCCCTCACATTCCAAGGGGAAGGTCGGGCCCGACCACAGAACTGGCTCGCCACCTGCGGTGGCTCGCAGTGTTTGTGGGGTAAGAGAGTAAGCACTGGTAAGAGTGACCCTTCCAAAAATTCGGGACACACAGAAATAAGCACTGGTAAATTTGTCTATATTTATCTACATTTCAAAATTAAGCACCCCTAAGAATGGCCCTCTGAAAAATCGATTAAGCACTGGTAAGAATGACCCCTAAATTTGACGGAACAACAGACATCACTACAATACTAGGTAGAAGATACTTGATACCCCGGGACATTGGACAAATGGACCATCGGATACTCCCGGACATTGAAAAACACCCGAGGCTTACTTTGGAGGAAATGAACAGTAAATTAAAAAGTACTGTAATTTATATATCTCAATCATGTGAAATCTTGAACTTTGGTCGTACTTTCCTAACATATTTGTAAATTGTTGTAATAAAATTAGATAAAAATGGTTATATTGGTTTGGCGGGAAAGTCTTTTCGGTTTTGTTTTATCTATTTTTTTCTCACATAACGCAAGAGTGCCTATGAGTGTTATATACCATATGATAGCCAAGACTTTTGTCTGTCCAACAATGCTAAGGTTTTATTTTTGTTCCAAAGAAAATGAATGAATATCTATGATTACCTGAGACAAATTGACATCACATATTTTTGAGCTATTTTTATGTCTTTTGTATGCAAAAAACTTAGGTATTCTATTTCCAATTGTGCAATATTGTATAGCAATTTCAGCTCTAATACTTACTTTTTACAGAATATTTTTTCCTTTGATGGTTGCTGAGATATGACAATTTTAGTGAATGACACCACCAGAAAAATGGAAAATTTCGATTTTTGCGATTTTTTCGGTTTATGTATCAACTTTGAGCGATCATATCTCGCAGAACATAAAAGCATATTTTATTCTGTAAAAAGTATGTTATAGAGTTAGACCTTGTCTACAAAAGCCGCAATGCCATTGGTTTGTGCACTGCCAAGATTTCAGGTATTTTGTCGATGAAAGTTGCCAAAAATAACCAAAAATTAATATTTTGAGTGTGTTTCATTTGAGCTATTGTAATTCAATATTTTACTTATAATTGAAAAAGAAGTTATTGACAGTCTAACAGAGAAATGAATGGGCTATCCAACGGTATATAACACTCAAGAAAAGCTTTGCTCTGGATGAATAAAAATTGGCTTTCAAAAACCGAAAAGACTTTCCCGCCAAACCAATAATAGACGAACAAATAGTATAAATAATCAAACAACAAGGCTTTACACAATTCAAGTATGGCTTGGTGTCCCGTTATGTTATGTATGAATTTTGATCTATAACAATTATTTACGACAATACTGCAACCAATGCAGAGAAGTAATAACAAAGTAATGACAAACAAGAAAGGATTTCATTTTTGTCGCATTTGTTACAGCTGGCCTAAGCTTTGAATTTTGTTCTAAATTCAATTCCTATTTTGTACTCTGCCCAAAAATGCAAATTATGGGCTAGATAAGCCACGGGCCAGACGAGTCGAGCCGTAATAGCGCTTCAAAGGACGCTAAAATTCCTGAGAAGATTTGTATCGCTACTCACCTCTAAAGCCAGGAAGGTTTAAAGTGGCAATAAGAAGGAGCGACTAACAAACCCAAACTAATACAGAAGGATGGGACGTTTTCGGGAAACTCCAAAGGCAAGGAAACCCTTAGACAATAGGCGCTCTGTTAGAGCTGCCAAAGACCAAAGAACAGTGAGCGCGGACAGACGGTCCCTTTGAGAAAACCCGCCGAACTCTGGGAAAGCAGGAAAACAAATTGCCTAACGAGGGAAAATAAATTGCGCGATGAGAAATGCGCGAAGAACAAGTTTGGTTGAAATTCAACCGGGGAGAAAACCAAGAACGGTCCTTTAGACCTCATAATAATAGCGCTTCAAAGAACAACAAAACTCTTGAGAAATAAAAATGTAAAATAAAAATGTACACACAGCATTCATAGTCGCCATTTTCGAACTTCTCAAAACAAAGACCAATCAACTCCATTATCCTGACAATTCGGGATTCTTCTTCCTTAGCGATTTGTACTGCAATTTTGTAAAATTAAAAGTGCTAAGGAGCTTTGTTCGAAACCCAGCCATTTCAATTAAAAAATACTAAACTATATACAAAATTTTGGCAAAGTTCCAATTTCGGATTTGAACTTTACCTTTCTTAAACTAATCACTTTCATCAACAATTATGTATAGACAGTTATGTGCCGGTTAAGAGTAAACGCAAATATCGAACTGAGGCATTATCGCTGATTCACTTCCCGCCTTCTTTCATTTATGTGTCTCTTTTGATTGATTGTCTGTTTGGCCATCTGTCAGTATCGAAAAAAGGTACCTGTCATATATAATTTTTTCTTTAGTTTGCTTTGAATGTATAACGGGTGGGGAATAAAAATCTGCACTGGTTTAAATTGCCGCCAATTTGGCAAAATTTGGCATTCTGTCAGTGTATTTTTAAGAATAGTTGTAGCAAATTTTGTCTAGTTTCCATAAATGTATAACAAAGTTTTGCATTGATTGTTCAAAATTTTGCCAATATGGCATCAAATGAAAACACCCACCGATCCCGTGTGTACAAGTTCTATTCCGAAAATTTTCATTCATCATTTTCAGTCATCAACATTCATGACAAGCAACATTGCTCTTGGCACCCCTACGCGAGATGCTTTCCTGTGTTGTCTAGGAATCCGACGTATGGACCCTTAATCCCACATGAAGGTCGACTAAAGTGGGAGCGTCCATTTTTGACAAAAATGATTAATGTGAGTATTTTGCACTTTGAAGATTAGCCGATGTCGGGGCTTTAGCTATGGCTTGTAAGGTGATTCAATAGCGCTTTTTAATCATCTGGGTCCATACATGCTCTGGATTTTGACCAGACGTATTTTCAATTATTTTGCTATTATCTATTAGCGGTCCAGGAATCTGATGTATGGACCTCTTCATTCTTTGACAAAAGTGATTAATGTGAGTATTTCGCACTTTTAGCTGAGTTGAAGATTATCGGATTTCGGGGCTTTAGTTTTGGCTTATAAGGGGGTCATATCATCTGGGTCATTTACATGCTCTGCATGCCGCGATAGCGGGCTCTGGATTTTGACCTACCCTCGCATTTCTAATTATTTTGTTATTATCTATTGCACTTTACGTTGGATTTGAAACATTTGCAGCCGAATTTGGCAACATGTGAAGAGTTGCATTTCTGTTTGCACTGCACATTAAAATTGTCAGATTATTCATTAAAAACGTCAGATTCGTGATTTGTTCTCACGAGTTCGTGGTATTCTCACCAAACACGAGCCGCCGCAGGTGGCGAGCCAGTTCTGTGGGCGGGCGCGCAACACCCTCCCACCCCATTTGGTATGTGAGGGAACTTAGAGCATATAGGAACACTACCAGGCAATGACATAATTTTGTAGAGTTGTGATGTTTGTAAACGGGTTTGGTTAATAATCCCAAAAGTTATTATAACCCATTTTCATGGAATGCATCGATGCCATTCCAAGGGGCATTACATTTTGGAACAACCAGATGTGTACTCAAGATTTGAAACAAGGGAAGCAATTCGGAAACTCAACTCTCTTTCTGTGACGGCAGCAGCGAAATACTAGTATAGCATTTCGATAACAGATTGCATATTCTCTGCGCTCTGCTGAAATAGTAGTCTTTTCCGCTCCAAAAAATGTCTCTTTCACGCGCAACACCCTCCCACCCCATTTGGTAAGTGAGGGAACTTAGAGCTCTTGTGTATGTCAATTAATTTCATCCTTTGATGCGGAACCTAATTTGTTTAATTCCACTATGGATTGATACGGATGTAAGCATTTCATATTAGTCATGTTTATTACGAACTCCTCAAAACAAAAATGATCTATGAAAATTCAGGATTTGGGAAGGACGACAGGACAGCTAAAGCTCGAAATCGGCTAGTCTGCAGATTAGCTAATGTGTTTTTCATATGTGCCATTCGTGTACTGGCATAGCTGTGCCATTTGTCCTAGCCCCCATTTTCGAACTTCTCGAAACAAACACCGATCAACTCCATTACCTTATCTATCTAACTTTTGCAATCAACCTTTCAGTTACCTTTGTGTTCACCCTTGCGTGAAATCTCACCTTCATTCGCATTTTTACTCAAATGCACTCCAGCATTCGCAACTTTTCTTATTAAAACGGAGGTAAAAAGCCTAGTATGTGGGAGTCGGCTTTTTACTAGTCACAAAGTCTTAGTCTCCCCCTCGTTTAAGAGTCTAGCATTAAGTGCATTTTTCTTTAAGCGTTGGCATAGGTTTTATTAACCAAAACTTTTTTTATTAGCATAGGCGGTCGTATGCGTATAAACCGGCTTGCACAATAATCCCAAAAGTTATTATAACCCATTTTCATGGAATGCATCGATGCCATTCCATGGGGTATTACATATTGGCACAATCAGATGTGTACTCAAGAACTTTACGTTTGTTGAACTACCGTATACCCTGCAATTATCGTATATTTTAATATGGAAAAATTCTAGAGCGATAAAAGGATACTGGAGATAATGCAAGCAGTCAATAACGTTCTTCTACGTTTGTTGAACTACCGTATTCCCTGAAATTAAAACCGGTCGGTATCGTTCATTTTTAACAACAAAAAATTCCTCCAGCAAGGCACTTGAAACATCAATGGATTCCTTCGACCCAACAAAGACATTCTTTGACAGCGAATATTTGACGTTTACTTCCAGTGAACTTCAAAATGACCAATTGAAGCCAATAAATTTAGCTCGAGATATGGAAATGCCGACAAAATGTAAGACATTACATTTTGTACTCTATTTTGCAGCAATGTGAAACTATAATGGATTTACATCTCTAATATTTGTAATTCCTTGAATCATTTAGGCCTGGTTTGCGGTCATCCCACGAATTGCCTGTAAGCAATTTTTTTAAATAATGACCTATTATGAAATTTTAGTCATTACGATGTGCCTTCTTGCAATGGTAATACAGTAATATTTGAATCCACGATAGTATCACGATGTATCTTGTAGGATGCAAAACTTTTTTCCGTCGCACTCTTGTCTCATCCAAGACACACGAATGCAAACTCAATGGAATGTGCAGCATAATGCATGGTAAATGAATGATACTGAAATGCCATAGGCAAGACTTATTATCGGCAAAACAGTTGTAGCGATCTGCGCCTGTAGATGCACTGTTCGAAAAAGGATTATCTGTATAGAAATGATAAAAAGTGCTATAGGCAATCTAGTAATCGGCAGAATAGATATGGGCAATCTAGGCCTCTAGGCATACTGACTAACACCGACCGGAATGTCAGAGTAAAAGTTTCTACAAAGTATGTTGAAGTAGGCCCGAATGCGTTCTTTCCGGCACGCTTCTGCTTCTCATAATCATTAACCATGTTTAAGGAGCCAATCGATGCCGCGCATGTCGATTTGATCGATGCATCTTAGTAGGGTATTTCTCGATCTCATGTGCTTTAAGATCAATTCCCTCAATTAGAATATTTAGAATGAATCCCCGAGCAATACAATTCCCGGCATCAGTTGATGTGGCGAAGTTTTCTGACATAGTGGCAAATAGGAGGGTTGGTTTCTTAAGTAAACTGGTCTTTTCATATGGACGGATTTTAGCGCTATCTTTCACAAAAGTTTGGAGCAAGATGTCCTGTTAACATAGGGAAGGTAAGCTATTTTTGTATTTTAGAATGTATCCCGGTTCTTTGATAAGGACCGGTGTTTCGGCATCTAGATATTTTTGATAGCAACATTGATGGACATTGATATTGAGGCTTCTGACTATAATATATATACAAGCTATTCATCAGAGTATTCATGTTATCATACAAGCTATTCGTAAGTGTAACTGTTTTCAGACAGGTCTTGTGTTTGAAGAGACAATTGAGGACAAAACCATACAATCTCTCGTATATGTCGAACTAAAAGTCCGGCAAATCCGTGAAAGTTCTCGTTGGCTGAGTGAATCCGTAATATTTCGAAGTATCCGAGAACTACTGGAATCTAACCACGAAAACGTGCTGGCTCATGCGGATCAATACCCGAAGGAACTCACATGGCCACTTACTTTTGACGAGGCGATTAAGCTGGAAGCGAGTGAAAGACGGCCATGTTGGATCACGTTAGACATCTTTTTATGCATCGAAATGGTAAGTCGACATATACATGAATAAGTTTTGCTTGTTTACGATAAAAACCTCTGTTGGAACTATATCAAAAACTTAGGCCAGAACAATGCCTGTGTTTTCACAACTCGGTGATAAAGACCAGGTTTGTTTATATTTTGTCCGAATGGTAATAATAATAGTAAACGATACTAAAATAGGAAGCGATGTTGAAACATATGATATTGGCCAACGCAATCTTGCTTGAGGCATTCTATTCATGCCAAATGAAATCAGAAACTTTCATTACGCCCAGTGGATTTTTACCTATTAAAGTGAGTGTTTCATTATGTTTCTACATTTTAGAATGCACTATTTTAGCCATCAAAGAAATATAGAGTGAAAGGGTAATTTTAATAACGCGTAAGCGTTACCCAATTACGCGAAATATTCTAGAACAATGGAAATGATGAAGCAACTTACTTGCCGAGCAATGACGGCAATGTCCCGGATTCAGATGACTATGGAGGAATTTGTATTGCTTAAAGCTATCATAAACTCGCACTCCGGTAAGTTGGGCTTTAACTAGTGAAAGTCTGGGAGGGGAAAACGCGAGCCCTTTAACCCAAACGAGACGCCCTGTATCAGTATCCATTGGCTCTATCAGTATCCCTTATAATGGCTATTGTAACCAAGGTTCACATGTGAACCCCAAAAGGTTCACATGTGGACCTTTGGTTAAATGAGTATTTTCTAAGCAAAACTACTAATCAAGTGGAGAAACAAATAACATATTCAGAATCTACACAGAAAACTGACATAAGACCGTCTACATCAGATTTTAGTTATCTAGCCAAAAAATGGGCTAAATCGATGGGCCAATTCAATAAGGTCAACAATGTGAACCTATGTCACAAGGTTCACATAGGGTTCAGAAGGGTCACATAGCACATCCCTAACTTTAACTAGTGAAAGTCTGGGAGGGGAAAACGCGAGCCCTTTAACGCAAGGGAGACGCCCTGTATCAGTATACATAAACTTATAGCAGGAATATTGCATATAGGCAAGCGATTCTAAGCAGCTTTACAAAACAACAAATTTACAAAACTTTTCTTACAGCAATACACGGACTCTCGGATAGAGGCAGAGTATTACTGGAGAAGGAAAGTATTCGGTATTCCAGAACACTAATGAAACATTTACAATCTCGATTGGGCGCTGCACCCGGTGCAAAGAAATATGCGGAGATCGTATTCTCTATCGGTTGTTTGTTTCAGTGCGCTCAACAATTACGAGAAATGATAGTATATGTAAGCGTTTTATATTAGTTTTTTTAATTCGAATTTCGAAAATTTCAGATGTTGACGGTGATGCGGGCGACATTTTGGTGTCCACCATATATGGAAACAATTATGTACGCATAGTAATATGGCAACAACAAAGCGCAATCTATTGAAAAAAAATTAATGTATGATATCTTTCACCAATTATTCAGAGTAAAACTACCTCAAAAAGCTGCCGTATTTCCTCCACGGTAAACCTCCCGTCTAAAGTACTGTTCTACTAGCGCTTTGGGACTCCTTACAGGAGACTGAAAAATTAGTTGTCCATTTCAATAGGGAAGTTCGGGGGCTGCGCGCCCGACCACTTGGCTGGCTCGCCACCTACGCAGGGATGAGAATTTGCGCCTAAAATGCTGTTTTTAGGCAAATAAAGGCTCACCGCATGTTGCCCTTCTCTTATCCCATCAAAGGCGCATGTTAGCCCCAAAAGGGCACAGTGAGCCCTAAAGGGCACACTGTGCCCTTTAACCTTCCTGAGGGGATTTTCGGGGGTTTTTGGCCAGATATTGAGGGGGGCCACACGGACTTTTGGGGAAAATTTTGAAAATTTTTTTCGCTACAAAAATGTGCTTATACCCTCTACATCGATGAGTCAAGCAGGTTTACAAAGGTACCACGGGTGTCTGAAGCAATTTTCTTAGAAAAATGTGTGAAAATTGCATTTTTAGCTGTATTTTTCAAAAATGCCAATTTTGGCGCGAAAATGGCCACTTTTGAAAAAACGGAATGCACTTTTGTATCTATTTCCAGACAAGTTAGGTAGTGTGGTGGCTTAGAGAAGAAGAGATAGTGGTCTCACAGTCTAGCTGCAGTTAACCCTATCAGAGAAGAAGGGAACAGAAAGCAGCACCTATATAACCCTCCAGCCAACCCACACCAGCGGGTAGTAGGTACCTATTTTAAAATAGGTACATTTTAAAATAGGCACCCCTAAGAATGCTGAATGAATGAGAATGAAAAGTGAAACGGACCGAGGGACGTCACTAACCTACTATAAGGATCTACCTATTCCCCTCTCCTAAAGCTTGCCAGTATATCTCATTTATGTGAAATTTTCAACTTTGGGTCATGGTGGGGAAATTCGATAAATTCAAAGGAAGGCTTCATCGAATCTAGTCGCATTTATTTTTGAACCATTCCGCTTGGGACCAACCTCTGTTTAAACAATATTTTACAAACAACCAGGATTTTGACGAAAAGCGATAAATCTGATTGTACCAATGGATGGAGCTTAAAAAGTTGGTTTATAGTGGTCATGATCAGATTTTGCATCAAGTAGCAAAAAATTCGAGAAAATTTGAGACTAAATTTACATAGTAAAAAACTATGCAGCTGAAAAAGCAGCAGTAAAACTAGTAACAAATTTTAGTCTCAAATTTTCTCGAATTTTTTCCTACCATGAAGCCTTCCCTTGAATTTATCGAATTTCCCAAAATGCTTTGGATTCACATTCTTTTCATATTTGAATGTTTGTTTTATACATGTGTCAAATTTCTCAAAAAGCTCATATAACTGATTACAATTGTATTTTAAACCGTAATTGAGAGAAATTATAAACAAAATATTATTTGATGTTAAACTTGATATTTTAGCTTTAATAAAATTAAGTAAAGTTTGTTGTAATTACCGAACAAATAGAATGATTAATTCAAATCGAATAATTTTAACTAATTTTTATTTATTGAGTTACATTTTCCAGAGTATTACATGTCTGCAGCAGTAGTATAATAATATACGATGGCCTGGTTTCCCGTTGTTGAAAATATACAGCACATTTTTTTCCATTGGTCGATGATAACTTTTACGGGCCATGGTCACAGTAGTGATTAATGGCATGAAAAACTGTACAATAATCAAACCACACAGCTGGTATACCATGACCTATGCCTGGATTCCCGTTGTGTTACATTTGAATTTTGATTTGGACAGTTATTTACGCCGATACTGTACCAGGTGCAAAGGGAAGTATGTCTATTCCCCCATGGATATTCCCTCCAAAATAGGGGGAATATCCTACATTCCCATATTTGGGCATACTTTAGGTTTAGACGTAGACATTAGACAACCTGTTTTAGGCTTAAGCGCCCAAACAACCCTTCCATTCGACTGTAACTTAAGTTTAACTAGCGAAGTGGGGCCGCTTCGCGGCCCCACTTCGCTAGGAAGCGGTTAGCGTGCATCCGCGGCGCTTCGCGCACCGCCATCAGCGGTCAGATTGGGTTGTTCGGGAGTAGAGCACTATTTCGGGCCTTTGGCCCTCAAGGAGCTGTTGTTCGGGAGTATATGTTCTAAGTTCCCTCACATTCCAAGGGAGAAGGTCGGGCGCTCCGCGCCCGACCACAGGATTGGCTCGCCACCTGCGGTGGCTCGTAATGTTTGTGGGGTAGGATTGGGTTATACCCTTTTGTGCTCTAAGTTCCCTCACATTCCAAGGAGGACTGAAAGCGTGACAAAAAATTACAGACAAAAATACAGAATGCCAAAAGGCGGGAATCCAAACCCAGGTCACGCACGCAGAGCCCGGGCTAGCTTACTGGGGGGATATTAAGCTCAATCTTTTCTCGCGCAGCAGACCCAAGAGCAAAGTTGCTTGGCATAACCTTATGAGCAACTTTGACCATCTGACCCTTGCGCCAAAAAGATGAGCGCTCTCATTTTACACTTAGTCTACCGATTTTAGACTACAAAATTGTTGTTTTCAATTTTTTTCTGGTTACATTAACGTATACAGTTTTAAAACGAAATTCAAGTCGGCATTCCCAGAAAAGTGTCCTGTTCCAAAAGTACATAAAAGTACTCGTTATCATAAAAGTACTACTGGACCGCTGAAAAATTGTTCATTTCGCAAAATGTCCACAAATTTTACGTTACATCGCATCTGATATACCACTTCCGAGCATTAGTCAAAGTACTGGGTCATATGTCCTTTAAAAGACAAACCGTAAAGTGAAATCACGAGGAAAATAAATTGCGCATCCGCCTCCTTGGCAACCTGACAAATTACAAGAAATTTAATAAAAATGTCATCTTCATACAAATTACTGTTATTCTAACACCGACGATGACTAAAAATACAATGTCTAGTGTCGTGTGCTAACTTTCTCGTAATGACAGAGCAATTATTTGGGACGAATAGTGTGTGCCAAGCATGGTTGCAAAGTAGGGATGGGGGACTCCTCTCAAATATTTCAATTAAAACAATTGTAAAGCAACACGGGGGATTGGCGCGATTGACGACATAATTATGTCATCAATCGGTCACAATAGCGAAATATATTGATGAAAATTTTCCCGAAACATGTCCGGAAACATTTGCAAACAACCACGAAGCGGTCACAATAGAGACATAATTATGCCTGGAATATTGATCAAACAAATGTTTGATCAATATTGACGGGATTGATGAAAATCAAACTTTTATATCCATTTTTGGACTGTTTTTTGCTATGTTGGCCATAAATCTGATGTTACTCACTCTATCTCAACTTTTTGTCATGGTTTGAACGCATTTTTCAAAATTTTTCTGGCTTTTCATTTTTCACTGAAAAATGCACTTTTTTCAGAAACACTAATTTTTGACTGTTTTGCCTGCAATTTTCGTGCTGTTTTTTTGTGTGCCCAGCATGGCACACTGAAGGTTAACGGACCTTAGTGGCAGAAGATGCAACGTAAGGATGGGAGGGAACTCATGATCCAAACCGATCCTTTCAAATATTTCAATTAAAATTATTGTAAAGCATATTTCGTCATTTGCATATTTGTAGATCTTTGTGGAAATTTTGCATCTTCTGCCAGACATGCTTGGCACACACTATTCGTTCAAAATAATTGCTCTGTCATTACGAGAAAGTATGCACACGAAACTAGACATTTTGACTTTGAATTTTGTTCTAAATTCCGTTCCAGTTTTGTAACCTGGCTAAAAAACAAATTATGGGCTAGATAAGCCACGGGCCAGACGAGTCGAGCCGTAATAGTGCTTCAAAGGACATTAAAATTCTTGAAAAGATTTAAGAGATCTCCATGCCGACGCCAAGTCGGCTTCAGCTAAAATAAAAATGTACACATCACCATTCTTTTTAATTGCTTGTTGAGAGCTATCGCAAGCCAAGTCAAATTTTCTCTTTTTCTATATATAGACAAAAATAAGCATAAAGGTTTTCCGTGGTGCTGAATCCGACGTCAGATTCGTGATTTGTTCTCACGAGTTCGTGGTATTCTCACCAAACACGAGCCGCCGCAGGTGGCGAGCCAGTTCTGTGGGCGGGCGCGCAACACCCTCCCACCCCATTTGGTATGTGAGGGAACTTAGAGCATATAGGAACACTACCAGGCAATGACATAATTTTGTAGAGTTGTGATGTTTGTAATCGGGCTAGGAGAATAATCCCAAAGTTATTATAACCCATTTTCATGGAATGCATCGATGCCATTCCAAGGGGCATTACATTTTGGCACAACCAGATGTGTACTCAAGATTTGAAACAAGGGAAGCAATTCGGAAACTCAACTCTCTCTTGTGTATGTCAATTAATTTCAGCCTTTGATGCGGAACCTAATTTGTTTAATTCCACTATGGATTGATACGGATGTAAGCATTTCATATTAGTCATGTTTATTACGAACTCCTCAAAACAAAAATGATCTATGAAAATTCAGGATTTGGGAAGGACGACAGGACAGCTAAAGCTCGAAATCGGCTAGTCTGCAGATTAGCTAATGTGTTTTTCATATGTGCCATTCGTGTACTGGCATAGCTGTGCCATTTGTCCTAGCCCCCATTTTCGAACTTCTCGAAACAAACACCGATCAACTCCATTACCTTATCTATCTAACTTTTGCAATCAACCTTTCAGCTACCTTTGTGTTCACCCTTGCGTGAAATCTCACCTTCATTCGCATTTTTTTTCAAATGCACTCCAGCATTCGCAACTTTTCTTATTAAATGCGTGGTAAAGGCCTAGTATCCTATGAACCATCTTATAGCCGGAGGATTATGCTTTTTTACTAGTCACAAAGTCTTAGTCTCCCCCTCGTTTAAGAGTCTAGCATTAAGTGCATTTTTCTTTAAGCGTTGACATAGGTTTTGTTAACCAAAACTTTTTTTATTAGCATAGGCGGTCGTATGCGCCCAAGGTAATGGCTAGTTATTTGCCTCTTGGCTCATCCAAATTTTTTCTTGCGTGCATGGCTGTGTTTGTCCGTCTGAGCAATTAACTTCACCCTTTGACGCGGATTGTTTTGCTCAATGACCAAACCAATGATGGTACTTTACTAAGAAGCCAGTGTATGTGCGTCTCTGCCTGCGTCCCTGGACTGCCGTTTAGACCCCTTCCGGGCCGTTTCTTTAACTACTTACTATGCAGGGTGTACAGAAAAAAAGTTCATCACTTCAAACTTTCCTAAAATAGCGATATGACCATCGTTCTTCTGAATATTCATCAGAAGACTTGTACGCGTCTAACAAAAAAAGAGCACCCCAAAATCACGTCGGAAACCTAGAAATCGGAGGGGTCAAAAATCGCAAAAATGGCCATTTTTGCTGAGAATGTTGCTGTAAAACTGAAAAATCGCGAACCCGCACGCGAATATTTCTATCTAGTAAGAAGAAAAAGTAATCATAGAAAAAATTACAATTACACAATGAAAAAGCTTGTGCTTGCAAGCAAGCCGACAAACTGAAATAGTACCAATGTAGGAAGGTAGGCTTCAGCATGGAAGTCAATTCTATCAAAGGCAGTGCAATATGAGAGGATTATGAGGAAGTTGGTCCAACCACGATCATGCAGTTTAGCCCTTTACAAGGGGGCTATCTCAAAACTGATTATGCTAACCCCCATCTAAAATCGTATTTTAAGGGGGTTAGCATAATCAGTTTTGAGCTAGCCCCCTTGTAAAGGGCTAAACTGCATGATCGTGGTGGGACCAACTTCCTCATAATCCTCTCATATTGCACAGCCTTTTGAGAGGATTGACTTCCATGGGCTTCATTATGCCTTTATAAGGGTTGTTTGGGAGCTTAAGCTTAAGATTAAATCCCTTATGCCCCATGTTGTTCGGGGCTGCAAGCCTAAATCCTTGTTTGGCGCCTTATAAGGGTTGTTTTAGCCCGAAATAGAGTTTTTGGGATTCAAAAGCTCTCATTTTTACCGTTAAGTTCATTTATTACCTCGACGGTATACTTTACTCGTTTTGGATTAGTCGTTTTGGGCGCACCCCCATGTAAACCATATAAGGTCAGCTAAGGAGGAGCGCTCATTTTTGGCAGCTGTGACAAAAATGATTAATGTGAGTATTTCGCAGAATTGAAGATTAGCCGATTTCGGGGCTTTAGTTTTGGCTTATAAAGGGATGTAATAGCGCTTTGTAATCATCTGGGTCGTTTACATGGTCTGCATGCCGCGATAGCGGATTGCGGAATTGCGGCAATTTTGGCGTTGCGGACTAGCGGATTGCGGATTGGGCCGTTTTTTGCCGCAATCCGCAATTATTAAGCACCCCTAAGAATGGCCTCGGCCGTGCCCGATAGGGCGCGGCCGAGGAAAAAATTTTGAAAATTTTGCCTCAACATTGAAAATTTTCAAAGGAAATTTTCTCCAAGCCCACTAAATTTTTGAAAAATTTTCGCCTGCGGCGCTATTTTTTCTTTGATTATTCCTTTGTATCCATCATTTTTTCCAAATTTTGTTCTCCAGCGGCGAGTTTTTATCCTTTATTTTTACTGTAATTTTAGATCCCGACGCAATTTTAGATGGCATAACAGTAATAATTTTTTAGACACAGGTAATACTAGTACGAGACATAGGACCAAAGGCGAAAATGCAAAGAGAAAATAGCGCCGCAGGCGAAAATTTTGAAAAAAATGTGTGAGGTTGGAAAAAATTTCCTTTGAAAATTTTATTATAAAAGCTTGTGATGAAAAAAAATTTTCAGAAATATTACGCTGTTTGCCAGAAAATTTTTCTAGCAGAGTTAATTTTTCAATGAAAATTGACTCTATTTTTCCAAATTTCTAAAAATTTTTGCCTGCGGCGCTATTTTTGCTTCTTAATCCATTGATTTTGAACTTTTCGCATTGATTTTATAGTAATTTAATACATTTAATTCAATAAAAATTGAACCTAGGCTGTAAAATACAATAAATTGGCAAAATTTGGAAAAAAAATTTGAAAAAAAATTGAAAAATTGAGAAAAATTGAAAAATTGCGGTTTGCGGATTGCGGCAAATTGCGGCAATTTTTCGATTGCGGATTGCGGAATCCGCAATTTTAATTTCTTTGCGGATTGCGGATTGGGAAATGCCGATTGCGTGCAACTCTGCTCGGAAGTGCTATATAAGATGCGATGTAACGTAAAATTTTTCATGATTGTTATCACTTGGCATTGATTATGGCACCTGTTATTGCAGTAATAATAACCGAAAGACCTACCTAGTAATAACCAGAATTCCTGTCTTGAGCACAGTGGCCCTTTATAGTGTTGAATACATTAAGATTTCGATAATATATTACATATTCTCTGCGCTCTGCAGCTGACGCAAAGAAATATTAGTCTTTTCGCTCCAAAAATATCTCTTTTGTGTGCTGTCCACTTTTGGTATATTTGCATTACATTTGAGCCGGATTTGGCAACATTTGAAGAGTTGCATTGCTGTTTGCAGGGCAAATCATAGCAGTTAAATTTATATATAAAAAATATATACGCCGATTCAATTTATTCCGGCATCTTCAGCAATGCACTTCCAACATTGCACAATGCAATCAGTCAATAACGCTCATCTAAATACCAATGCATCTGGACCAACAACTTCTCACGAATCGCTTTCTTCCCGCTCTTTCAGCAAGACACTTGCAACATCAATGGATTCCATGTGTCCAACAAAAACCTTTTCTGACAGCGAATATTTGACGTTTACTTCCAGTGAACTTCAAAATGTCCAATTGAAGCCAAAAAAGTCTGCTCGAGATGTGGAAATGCCGACAAAATATAAGATTTTAAAATTTACTTATTTATTTTAAAAGACATTACATTTTGTACTTTTTGTCTCTGACTCAAAGGATATCGCAAAAATAAACACTCTTTAAACAAGCTGTCTTTTTTGCAGAGAAGATTTCACTCAAAGTACTATTTCGGGGCCTACAAACTCGGAGCTTTATTTATAGGCCCCGAGTTTGTTCGGGAAATGAAGGTCCAGGAAGCAAGATAGAAATCCAGGAAAAAACGCGTGGAGTAAAACATGACAGCAATGTGACATATAATGGATTTACATCTCTAACATTTGTAATTCTTTGAATAATTTAGGCCTGGTTTGCGGTCATCCTACGAATTGCTGGTTAGCGGTTTATTTCATACGTAAATGACCAGTTATTAAAATTTCAGTAATTACGGTGTGGCATCCTGTAACGGTAAACAGTGCTGTTTGAATTTACGATAGTATCACGATGTATCTTGCAGGATGCAAATCGTTTTTCCGTCGCTCTTTTCTCGAATCTAAGACATACCTATGCAAACTCAATGGAATGTGCAGCAGAATGCATGGTAAATGAATGATATTGAAAATGCTATAGGTAAGAGTAGTTATCGGCAAAATAGATATAGGCCTCCAGGCACACTGACTAAAACCTGAACGGAAGTTACTTAATTACTCATTTTAGGAATGAATCGATGCCGCGCATGTCGATTTGATCGATGCGTTTTAGCAGGGTATTTCTCATGTGTGCTTCACGATTGATTCATTCCGTTATCGGTTTAGAATGAATCCCCGAGCAATTCAATTCCCGGCATCAGTTGATGTGGCGAAGTTTTCTGGCATTGTGGCAAATAGGAGGGTTGGTTTCTTAAATAAATTTTTAGTTCTTTGTTTTGGTATGGACTTTTTAGCGCTACCTTTCACAAAAGTATGGAGAAAGATGTCCTGTTATCATAGGGAAGGTAAGCCGTTTTTATATTTTAGAATTTCTCAATTTCCGCACCAAACCACTGCGGTTTGATTCCCTGGTGCATCACGCACCCAACCTAGGTGTTCCATCCGACCGCGGGTCGGATAAATAGGTACAGCTTCGGCTGGAAGATGAAGACGGCAATAGCCGGTGGGCAGGGGTTTAAGGCTGCCGCTAGCTGCTCAGTATGCTCGGCCGAAAGGTTCGGCAAGTACCGTTGATTACGGGGGCACTTTATCTTTTTAAGAGACTTTAAACTATAAATTTTCTACATTCATGTTATCATCCAAGCTGTCAGAGTAACTGTTTTCAGACAGGTCTTGTGTTTGAAGAGACAATTGAGGACAAAACCATACAATCTCTCGTATATGTCGAACTAAAAGTCCGGCAAATCCGTGAAAGTTCTCGTTGGCTGAGCGAATCCGTAATATTTCGAAATATTCGAGAACTTCTGGAACCTAATCGTGAAAATGCGCTGGCTCAAGCAGATCAATACCCGAAGGAACTGAAGTGGCCACTTGCTTTGGACGAGGCGCTTATGTTAGAAGTGAGTGAAAGACCGCTACGTTGGATCATGTTAGACATGTTTTTATGCATCCAAATGGTAAGTCGACATAAAGATACATGGATAAATGATCGGAAGGGGTACATAGTGAATACCGAAATCCCTACAATTAGATCTTCTCGATGATCGATTGCGTTTGTTTTTAAAATAAAAAATTGTTTTTATGCATCGAAATGGTTGAGCCGACATACACCGCCTAATACAAGATACTAGCCGCCACCGGCGCCCGCCGGCGCCGGTTGCGTCTAGCTCTTTTTAGTAGTAAATTTCAGTTATCATTACAAAAAATAAAATTTTAAAATTTTTTTCATAATTTTTAAGTTTCACATTTCGACATATCAAAAAAAACAACACAATTTCGATTTTCAAAGTAGATAAAACTCTCTTTATTATTTCAAACAGGAAATTGTTTTTAAATTTGTTTTTTCGTTGTGATGGCTCGAGGGGCTCGGGCCCGCTCCGCGGGCCCCGTCGCCCCTCTCGCAGCGTAAAGTTGCGACAGAAAATGATACACACAATTTATATCTTTAAAAAACTTTCGAAGCTTTCATCTTATTTTATTAGTAGAGTAAAGGAAATAAAAGATTCTCGTTTACTTGTATCCAGCAAAAGTAGTAAAAACTTTACTTGTTTCCAGTAAAAGTAATAAAAAGTTTACTTGTTTCCAGTAAAAGTAGTAAAAACTTTACTTGTTTCCAATAAAAGTAGTAAAAACTTTACTTGTATCCAGTAAAAGTAGTAAAAACTTTACTTGTTTCCAGTAAAAGTAGTAAAAACTTTACTTGTTTCCAGTAAAAGTAGTAAAAACTTTACTTGTTTCCAGTAAAAGTAGTAAAAACATTACTTGTTTCCAGTAAAAGTAATAAAAAGTTTACTTGTTTCCAGTAAAAGTAATAAAAACTTTACTTGTTTCCAGTAAATTTAATAAAAAGTTTACTTGTTTCCAGTAAAAGTAATAAAAACATTACTTGTTTCCAGTAAAAGTAATAAAAAGTTTACTTGTATCCAGTAAAAGTAGTAAAAACTTTACTTGTATCCAGTAAAAGTAGTAAAAACTTTACTTGTATCCAGTAAAAGTAGTAAAAACTTTACTTGTATCCAGTAAAAGTAGTAAAAACTTTACTTGTTTCCAGTAAAAGTAGTAAAAACTTTACTTGTATCCAGTAAAAGTAGTAAAAACTTTACTTGTATCCAGTAAAAGTAGTAAAAACTTTACTTGTATCCAGTAAAAGTAGTAAAAACTTTACTTGTTTCCAGTAAAAGTAATAAAAAGTTTACTTGTTTCCAGTAAAAGTAGTAAAAACTTTACTTGTTTCCAGTAAAAGTAGTAAAACCTTTACCTGTATCCAGTAAAAGTAGTAAAAACATTACTTGTTTCCAGTAAAAGTAATAAAAAGTTTACTTGTTTCCAGTAAAAGTAGTAAAAACATTACTTGTTTCCAGTAAAAGTAGTAAAAACTTTACTTGTATCCAGTAAAAGTAGTAAAAACATTACTTGTTTCCAGTAAAAGTAATAAAAAGTTTACTTGTTTCCAGTAAAAGTAATAAAAACTTTACTTGTTTCCAGTAAATTTAATAAAAAGTTTACTTGTTTCCAGTAAAAGTAATAAAAACATTACTTGTTTCCAGTAAAAGTAATAAAAAGTTTACTTGTTTCCAGTAAAAGTAGTAAAAACATTACTTGTTTCCAGTAAAAGTAATAAAAAGTTTACTTGTTTCCAGTAAAAGTAATAAAAACTTTACTTGTTTCCAGTAAATTTAATAAAAAGTTTACTTGTTTCCAGTAAAAGTAATAAAAACATTACTTGTTTCCAGTAAAAGTAGTAAAAACTTTACTTGTATCCAGTAAAAGTAGTAAAAACTTTACTTGTATCCAGTAAAAGTAGTAAAAACTTTACTTGTTTCCAGTAAAAGTAGTAAAAACTTTACTTGTATCCAGTAAAAGTAGTAAAAACTTTACTTGTTTCCAGTAAAAGTAGTAAAAACTTTACTTGTATCCAGTAAAAGTAGTAAAAACTTTACTTGTATCCAGTAAAAGTAGTAAAAACTTTACTTGTTTCCAGTAAAAGTAGTAAAAACTTTACTTGTATCCAGTAAAAGTAGTAAAAACTTACAAAATAAAAAACTTTTACCGTTACGAACACAATTTTGTTCGTAACGCTCTAGAACATTCTAGAAGCAATATTTCGAAATAAAAAATAGCTGGTGCAACATAACTCGTTGAGACAAACATTTAAAAAAAAAATTTAGCTCTCACCGCTTTCTGGATCGCGAGATATAGAACTCGTATTGCAAAATTGGAGTAAAAAGTAGTAAAAACATTACTTGTTTCCAGTAAAAGTAATAAAAAGTTTACTTGTTTCCAGTAAAAGTAGTAAAAACATTACTTGTTTCCAGTAAAAGTAATAAAAAGTTTACTTGTTTCCAGTAAAAGTAGTAAAAACATTACTTGTTTCCAGTAAAAGTAATAAAAAGTTTACTTGTTTCCAGTAAAAGTAGTAAAAACATTACTTGTTTCCAGTAAAAGTAATAAAAAGTTTACTTGTTTCCAGTAAAAGTAGTAAAAACATTACTTGTTTCCAGTAAAAGTAATAAAAACTTTACTTGTTTCCAGTAAAAGTAGTAAAAAGTTTACTTGTTTCCAGTAAAAGTAGTAAAAACATTACTTGTTTCCAGTAAAAGTAATAAAAAGTTTACTTGTTTCCAGTAAAAGTAATAAAAACTTTACTTGTTTCCAGTAAATTTAATAAAAAGTTTACTTGTTTCCAGTAAAAGTAATAAAAACATTACTGTTTCCAGTAAAAGTAATAAAAAGTTTACTTGTTTCCAGTAAAAGTAGTAAAAACATTACTTGTTTCCAGTAAAAGTAATAAAAAGTTTACTTGTTTCCAGTAAAAGTAATAAAAACTTTACTTGTTTCCAGTAAATTTAATAAAAAGTTTACTTGTTTCCAGTAAAAGTAATAAAAACATTACTTGTTTCCAGTAAAAGTAATAAAAAGTTTACTTGTATCCAGTAAAAGTAGTAAAAACTTTACTTGTATCCAGTAAAAGTAGTAAAAACTTTACTTGTATCCAGTAAAAGTAGTAAAAACTTTACTTGTTTCCAGTAAAAGTAGTAAAAACTTTACTTGTATCCAGTAAAAGTAGTAAAAACTTTACTTGTATCCAGTAAAAGTAGTAAAAACTTTACTTGTTTCCAGTAAAAGTAGTAAAAACTTTACTTGTATCCAGTAAAAGTAGTAAAAACTTTACTTGTATCCAGTAAAAGTAGTAAAAACTTTACTTGTATCCAGTAAAAGTAGTAAAAACTTTACTTGTATCCAGTAAAAGTAGTAAAAACTTTACTTGTTTCCAGTAAAAGTAGTAAAAACATTACTTGTTTCCAGTAAAAGTAATAAAAAGTTTACTTGTATCCAGTAAAAGTAGTAAAAACTTTACTTGTATCCAGTAAAAGTAGTAAAAACTTTACTTGTATCCAGTAAAAGTAGTAAAAACTTTACTTGTTTCCAGTAAAAGTAGTAAAAACTTTACTTGTGCAATGCAACAAAATTTACAGAGAAATCAAAAGCATTTTCCTCCCAAGACAATTTTCGTTTGAAATGATTTTACATTATTCAGACAAAGAAAAAAAGCAAAAGTTTTAAACTGCCAAAGTTGAAAGAATAAAACTTCTATTACATTCCAGAAGGATCTCGCAAAATTGTGAGAACAAATTTCTTCACGTTTTCACAAATCTAATTTGAAATTTACATTCACAGCAAAATTTTACATATAGAAGACATATGACACATTTTATTCACAAATTTTGAACAATCTTGAAAATAGATATTCTATAACATTCCAGAATATTCTAGAAGCTTCTAAAACACGAAACAGATTTTAAATTCATGCTCAGCACGATTTTCTATCCATGAAACATGTATCACATGAAAATTTCATTAAAATGTCAAAAATACCAAAATGTTCTAGAACATTCTAGAAGCTTCGAAATTCACAGAAACTAATTGAAAATTCATTCTCAGCATAAAATTTTAGCTATATGACACGTGTCACACGTTTTTCTCTTCAAAAACACACATTTTTACCAATTTAGAAGCTTTTAGAACCTTCTAGAAGCTTCGAGAAATTTTTTCATTTTTCTAAAAACTTTTGTCTCAACAAAAGAAACATTTTATTCTTTGACACCGTCACAAATACATGTTTCTATCTCGAGATATAGCTATTTTTAACACAAAAAATGCTTCTAGAACCTTCTAGAAGCTTCGAGAAAAAAAATCTATTGTTTAGATTTCATCCTCTCATCTCGTAGAACATATTTAAAAAAAGAAATACATCGCGAGCTTACAAAATAAAAAAGTTTTACCGTTACGAACACAATTTTGTTCGTAACGCTCTAGAACATTCTAGAAGCAATATTTCGAAATAAAAAATAGCTGGTGCAACATAACTCGTTGAGACAAACATTTTAAAAAAAAATTTAGCTCTCACCGCTTTCTGGATCGCGAGATATAGAACTCGTATTGCAAAATTGGAAGAATACTAGTAATACGATTATGACTCTTTTCACCATTTCAAACTTTTCACAAACAGGTTTGGGTCCCGCTACGATTGCTTTAAAGAGCGCTGAGTTGTTTACCCGGAATTAATGACTTTACCCAATACATGTTCGGATAATTGTTACGTGTTTGCCGTTGTGTGTTGCCTTGGGCCTTTACCTAATTCCTTGGCCACAATACCATCGCCCTCTAAAGCTGATAGATATGTTTTTATGGATCAAAATGGTAAGCCAACATAGATAGAGGGAAAGCCACTTGTCGCCGGTCACGACGGTCTGCGACGTTTATTTTAAAAATGAAAACATTCTATGAGTTTCCAGACGTGTTTGGTGAACTATATCAAAAACTTAGGCCAGAACAATGCCTGTGTTTTCACAGCTTGATTATAATGACCAGGTATGTTTTTTGTTCCTTTTTCATTCTAATCAACTTAAATAGTACTAATATAGGAAGCTCTGCTGAAACAGGCGGTATTGGCCAACGCAATCTTGCTCGAGGCATTCTATTCATGCCAAATGAATTCAGAAATTTGCATTATGCCCAATGGATATTCACCTATTAAAGTGAGCGTTTCATTATGTTATCGTTTTTTACGATGTGTTCACATTCAAGAATGCAATGATACCCAACGACGTCATATTGAAAGGGTAATCTCAGTAGTACGTATATTTTGTATAGAATAAGTATGGAAAATATTCTAGAATGATGGAACGGATGAAGCTAATTTCTTGCCGAACAATGGAGGCAATGTCCCGAATTCAGATGACTATGGAAGAATTTGTATTGCTCAAAGCTATCATCTATTCGCACTCCGGTAAGTTGGACTTTTAATTAAAAGGGTGATGAGTAATATCCATCATGTAATATAGTCAAACATGGGTTAAGTTGGCCCCCACTTAAGTTGAACGGACGAACAGACATAAGCCGTTTATTATAAAAGACTATCATATAATTCATAATTTTTTCTTATAGCAATTAACGGAATCTCGGAGAGAGGCAGAGTATTACTGGAGAAGGAAAGTATTCGGTATTCCAGAACACTAATGAAACATTTACAGTCTCGAATGGGCGCTGCTCCCGGCGCTAAGAAATATGCGGAGATCGTATTCTTTATCGGTTGTTTTTTTCAGTGCGCTCAAAAACTACGACAAGTGCATGTATATGTAAGCATTTTATATTAGTTTTTTTATTTCGAACTTCTCAAAACAAAAACTGATCAACTCTATTATCGCGACAATTCGGGAGAAATGAAGTATCGTTTGTCAGCACTCGACGAGCCCTGTTGAATGATACCTTACTAGCCCGGATGTCTCTATCTTATTGTCGGAGGCTCCCATGTATTTCGCCCCTATGGTTTGGAAAATCATTTTCGGAAAAATTTTGCAACAAAAATCAATAGGGTCCGTCCCTATTGATTTTTGGCGAAATACATGGGAACCTCCGACAATAGGATAGAGCCCGCCCGGATCCTTATCCCCATGCCGGAAGTAGGAAGTACTGAGATAGACGGAAGAAATAGAAGTAAGAAATAGAGATAGAAGTAAGAAATACTGAGTTGATTGATTTGGTACTGGATTGGATATTTAGGTCTCTGAAGTATAAATGTTCTCTGCGCTCTGACGGTTTAAGTGGTCAGCATTTCAGTAGTGACCACTGAAATCGATAGAGCGCAGAGAACGTTAAACTATTGTTCAAAAATTAGCAATGTTTTCAGATATCAACTATGATGCGCCCGTCTGTTAGTTGCCCTCCTTATATGGAAACAATTATGTACGCATAATAATATAACGGCAATCTCTTGCACTTGTGCCGTGCTTAAATAGCAGTGCATAAATTTAAATATTTTCAAAACTAATATTCTATGACTTTTACTTATTACTTCAGAGCCAAACTATCTCAAAATACTACTGTAATTGATATATCTCAATGTTGCCCAATTTTAAAGTTTGAATAAAATTCCTTTTATGTTTGGGTATCTGTTTTAAACATTGTCATATTTTCATAGCTTATATAACATTATTAGCTTTTTTTGCCAGTCCGTACACTGTGACTTCGGCCCCCTCGAATGGTTGTTCGGGATTTTGGGTCAGGTCAAGTGATTGACCAGTGTTGATTAGTCACTCCAGCATCCTTGGAGCAGGGTCAGTCCAGCGTTCTATTGAGAAATTTCTATAATTTGTAGCTGATCGGCAAAGGGTCTAACCGTTGGGTATTTAAATTTGTTATTGGTATTACAAATTAGTCTTAAGACAAGGAAGCGCCACAGCGGCTACGCCGCGTAAAATATTTTTTTCTGGATTTAGACGCCCTTAAAACCACCGGGCACAACTAATCTCCGGTGAAAAAAGATTTCACCCCCGCGGAACCGAAGCTGAGACGATCGCACGGTGCGCTAACTCCTTAGCATACGGTCATAGGCACACATTGGTCTATTAGCTTCTACTTTCCTTATATTGCCTGCGGAAACTTTGATGAGTCATAACTCTGCGACCACCGCAGCTTTTTTCCCGCTTCCAACGGTTTTGTGCTTAGCTCACCGAGACATATCGTTTGACGTATCGCACGTCGCAATATCGATCTGGAACGTCCGGACACATACACACAGACGGTCACTTTTGCTTTAGGGTGAGTAGATTATTACACATTTGGAAGAGAAAAAATGGACAGAAAATCAGTTTTGTAGGCTAAAAGCGGTAGGCTGAGTACGAACTGGACCAACTCAAAAAGTGTAAAAAGCAAAGATGTCCAGAACGGCCTCAGAAATCGACTAGGAACATAAAAACCACCACATTATATGGCCAAACCCCGTAGAAATACTTTTTTGTGTTTTTAGGTTTTTTAAATTTTCAAATTGTTTTCGCGACCCGGTCCTAGCTTTTCGTGACCTATCGATTGAGCTATCACTCGCTTCTGGCTCACGGCTAGATCGCTAGATCTGAGCGTTCCGTAAAGACCACAGAACGATATCAGCCTCTTAATTGTTGGGTATCGGACTCATATCAAATCGGATCGGTATCAAACGATCCGATCCTCTCCAAACCCGATCATAACGGTATATCTCTTTTATTTTGTGTTATTGCCATGTTGCGGATTGTACACTTGTATGTCACATTTTTAAGACCTACAAATATGCAAACGACGTCAATATGCTTTACAGTTATTTTAATTGAAATATTTGAGGATCATGAATTCCCTCCCATCCATACTTTGCATAAACTTTGCAGAAATTTGGCATCCAACGCATTCAAGTCTGAATTGCTGCTACCTTGCTTCTGCCACTAAGGTCCGTTAACCTTCAGTGTGCCATGCTGGGCACACACAAAAACAGCACGAAAATTGCAGGCAAACAGTCAAAAATTAGTGTTTCTGAAAAAGTGCATTTTTCAGTGAAAAAATGAAAAGCCAGAAAAATTTTGAAAAATGCGTTGAAACCATGACAAAAAGTTGAGATAGAGTGAGTAACATCAGATTTATGGCCAACATAGCAAAAAACAGTCCAAAAATGGATATAAAAGTTTGATTTTCATCAATCCCGTCAATATTGTTCAAACACTAGTGGCGGTGGGAAATCGGCGCCGTATAATCAAAACATAGACACATAACAATATACACACCAATACACACATACAGCGGCACCGGGGGGAATCCCGCCCTTCGGGCGGGATGGGGGCTCACTCGACGAATCCTCGCTCGCCCCGAGCGACCTATAAGGCGTCGCCTATAACAGGGCAAAAAGTATCACACCTTACATGACATAAGGTCTTGTCATGTAAGGCTACATGACATCACGTGACATGAGTCATAACTTCCAAAATTTCCAATCCCAGGAAAAATCTATTGACATTTCCCCTAGGAAGTGGGCCCCACCGAACAACTTTCCCTGAGTAGCAACCCCGCCTTACCATAAAAAATTTTCGGTCACGTGATGTCATGTAACAATTGTGACATGACTCATAAATTACGTAATACTTGGGGGACCTACCTGCGAATTTCTGTGTAATCTAGTTAGCCCCAGATACGTCGATCGGCACAATCAGAACCCCCGCCCCAGATCTAAAAGGGCAGGTCACGCAGTTACACTATTGATCCCTATTGTATTAGGGGTATAGGGGTATTTGTTTGATCAATATTCCAGACATAATTATGTCTCTATTGTGACCACTTCGTGATTGACGAAATGTTTCCGGACATGTTTCTGGAAACATTTTCATCAATATATTTCGCTATTGTGACAGATTGACGACATGTTTCCAGACATAATTATGTCGTCAATCCCCCGTGTTGTGACCCTAGCTTTACAATTGTTTTAATTGAAATATTTGAGAAGAGTGTTCCCCCATCCCTACTTTGCATCTTCTGCCAGCCATGCTGGCACACACTATTCGTCCCAAATAATTGCTCTGTCATTACGAGAAAGTAAGTACACGACATTAGACATTGTATTTTTAGTCATCGTCGGTGTTAGCATAACAGTAATTTGTATGAAGATGACATTTTTATTAAATTTCTTGTAATTTGTCAGGTTGCCAAGGAGGCGGATGCGCAATTTATTTTCCTCGTGATTTCACTTCACGGTTTGAAGTGTCTCGTTAAGGTCATATGGACGTGTACTTTTATATATTGTGGAATGCAATTTTAAAAGAATTTTAGGGAATGACTACTTGAATTTCGTTTAAAATTGCCTTTAACCGTTCATTTCCCATTGCTCCAAATTTGGAACGCAAATGGTGACCCATTTGATTCCCAGTGTTCCTAATTGGGTCACAAAATTTGGAGTAATTTTTGCTAGCACAAATTTGATATTGCTCTTATATGGCCAACTTTTTGTCCTGAATCAGGATATGTTATTTGTTTTTGCGGTTTAGCTCAAAAATTTTTCTGGAAGGCATTATCAAGGAACTAAACTCTGTAACCTTCTGTTTTCAGGAAGACATCTCCGGGAAGGGGCTTTAGAAGTGTCGCATACGTTAACGTAACCAGAAAAAATTGAAAGCAACAATTTTGTTGTCTAAAATCGGTAGACTAATACATCGGATTTGAAATATTTGAGCGGGATTTGGCAACAGTTGAAGAGTTGCACTTCTGTTTGCACCGCACTTGAAAATCCTGTTCAGAACACCGTTTTCTGTGCAATTTTGTGCATTCTCTCATTTATTATAATATAAATTGAACCGATTTTCATGTTTCGGTGTATATAAATTTTATATACAGCGATTCAATTTATTCCGGCCTAAAATATTTCGGAACTAATTTTTCTATTCTTCAGCACTTCCAACCTTTTACAAGATTCTCGAGACAATGCACTCAGTCAATCACGCTCATCTAAACACCAACGCTTCTGGACCAAATACTTCGCATGAATCGCTTTCTTCCGGTTCCTCCAGCAAGGCACTTGCAACATCAGTGGATTCCTTAGAATATTTGACGTTTACTTCCAGTGAACTTCAAAATGGCCAATTGAAGCCGAAAAATTTTGCTCGAGGTGTGGAAATGCCGACAAAATGTAAGATCTAAAGCATTTTTTGAGTTTCCTGGAAATATTTTTGAGTTACTTAGGTTTGGTTTGCGGTCATCCCACGAATTGCTGGTAAGAGATTTATTTGTAACGTAAACACTTTATTTTTCAAATAATAAATGACCAGTTATTAAAATTTCAGTAATTACGGTGTGGCGTCTTGTAACGGTAATAGTAATATTTGAATTCATAATAGTATCATGATGTAACCACAATTCAATGACTGAGACCAATCTTTTGGAGACCAATTTGGTGCCGAAGGCACCAGTTTAAGCTAGTAGCTTACAAAAGGGTAGCCAGCGGCCAAGTCCGCTTTTGTATAGGTAGATTTGGCCTTAAAAACACGTTTTGCGGTTTTGGCGCGAATTTCAAATTTTCAAATGATGAATATAAATATTTCTAAATTCCTAACTTTCCAAGACCTTAACTAACTTGGGAATCGTACGGCGTCAAAAACAGCCATTTTTGTCATTTTTTGGCCAAAAAGTGGCACTTTTTGGGGTCCTTTTCGTTTCGCATCTCAATACGCTCTGTTTTACACCAAAACCACAATAAACGGAGGGGAACAAAGAAAACTTTTCTTTGTAGCGTCAAAAAGTGGCCATTTTTGCCCCTTTTTGGGCAAAAAATGGCATTTTTCGAGATCGGCGCTCCAAAATTTTTTTGCAATTCCGTGTAGACTCGCCGAGACCTACAAAATGAGCTATCACACATCCCTGTATGAGAGGAAGGAATTTCTGGGCGTAAAATACAAAGATAGCGTTACTCGCGGTTTAGGGTGATTAGATAGAAGACAAGGAGGACAACCCGCGGCTATCGCAGCGGACGTTCAAAAATGACACATTTTGGCAAAAAAAAGCCGCTTTTTTGAGATCGCCCCCAAAAAATTTACGCGGATTCCCTAATCAACTTTCGGAGACCTATCAAATGAGCTATCATTCAGGCCTGTATCGAGGAAACTCGGAAAGTTGGCGACATTTCCATTTTAGGCCCCCTGGGGGTGGCAAAATGGAACCGTTTACCCCCTTTTGGTATGTGCAGGGGTCTGAAAAAAATTTCACAAACTAAACCTACCCTAAAACAGGGATATCCGCGATTTCAGGCGAATATGAGAGAAATAGATTTTTTTTGGAGACAGGGGCCAGATAAATTTGAATAATATTTGAATTCATGATAGTATCATGATGTATCTTGCAGGATGCAGAGCGTTTTTCCGTCGCTCTTTTCTCGAATGCAAGACATATGAATGCAAACTCAATGGAATGTGCAGCAGAATGCATGGTAACTGAATGATATTGAAAATGCCGTAGGCAATTGTTATCGGTAGAATTGATATAGGCAATCTAAGCATACTGACCATCTCCGACCGGAAGGTCAGAGTAAAAGTTTCTAGAAAATATTTCTATCTAGAAAGAAGAAAAAAGAGGTACAAAAAAGAAGTATCTCTAACAATTACAAGTATACAATGTAAAGGTTAAATAGTAAAGGTCTGTACAAGGTTCTGTACAATACTCGTGCTTCCCTAAATTACTCATTTCAGGAATCAATCGATGCCGCGCATGTCGATTTGATCGATGCGTCTTAGTAGGGTATTTTTCGATCTCGTGTTATTCAAGATCAATTCATTCAATTATCGATTTAGAATGGATCCCAGGACAATACAATTCCCGGCATCAGTTGATATGGCGAAGTTTTCTGGCATTGTGGCAAATAGGAGGGTTGGTTTCTTAAATAAATTTTTAGTTCTTTGTTTTGGTATGGACTTTTTAGCGCTACCTTTCACAAAAGTATGGAGAAAGATGTCCTGTTCTCATAGGAAAGGTAAGCTGTTTTTATATTTTGCAACACTTTTGTCTATTCAGACTTGTCATAACAGACTTGTCATTCTCTTCAGAGTAACTGTATTCAGACAAGTCCAGTGTTTGAAGAGACAATTGAGAGCAAAACCATACAATCTCTCGTATACGTCGAACTAAAAGTCCGGCAAATCCGTGAAAGTTCTCGTTGGCTGAGCGAATCCGTAATGTTTCGAAGTATTAGAGAACTACTATCTAGCCAAGAAAATGTGCTGGTACATGCGGATCAATACCCAAAAGAACTCACATGGCCGCTTACTTTTGACGAGGCGCTTAGGATTGAAGCGGGTGAAAGAAGGCCACGTTGGATCATGTTAGACATCTTTTTGTGCATCGAAATGGTAGGTCGACATATAGATACTTGCTTAGCTTATATACCATAGGAGCGGTCCACGGCGTTTGATCCCCGGGTACGTTTGATCCCCGTGACTTTAAACCTTGATAACTTAGGTATATTATCACCATTTCGGATTCTGTAAAAAGTAAGTTGTAGCCCCCTAAGGGGCATATAGTACCACAAAAAAAATTTTCCAGCATCGGGTAAATTTGGCCACGAAATTGCCTCGGGGATCAATCGCGCTACTCTCAAGGGGGGCGATTGATCCTCGAGGCAATTTCGTGGCCAAATTTGCCCGATGCTGGAAAATTTTTTTTGTGGTACTATATACCCCTTAGGGGGCTATAACATACTTTTTATAGAATCCGAAATGGTGATAATATATCTAAGTTATCAAGGTTTAAAGTCACGGGGATCAAACGCCGTGGACCACATAGGAGCGCCAGCGGCTTCGCCTCATGTCGGCGCCCATGATCATCCATGGGGGGGGGGCGGCGTAAAAGGGGTCGTAGGGGCCCACAGCGGGCCGTATGGGGGCTGAAAATGGGACCATTCGTCTTCTCTCGTCGAGAGGAAGCGATTGACATATCACTCGCCCAAATCCGAGGGCCGCTCCCTACCCCATCTGCTGGGGGAGGGGGATGGAAATTACCAATCAACTTAGAGGGACCCGAAATACCCGCTTATACGATACATATACAGTCAAACCCCGTTAAGGGCCCCCTTTCGGGACCGGGGCCAGAGGGGCCCTTAACCGGGGGTGGGGCTTAACCGTGGAAATTTTTCCTAAGGCAAAAATAGCCAAAAATGGCCCAAAATGGAGTTTTTTGTGTACAAATCGTACATAGCACATACCGTATTATCATTAATAGTATATGTTACGTATAAAGCTATAAATCGTACAATCCTAGGATTGTTCGTAAAGGATGAATATATGTTTTACGATAAAAACCGCTATGGGACTTATATCAAAAACTTAGGCCAGAACAATGCCTGTGTTTTCACAACTTGAGTATAACGATCAGGTTTGCTTTTTATTTGTTTGGAATTCTAAATATAAAATAGTACTAATATATAGGAAGCGTTGTTAAAAGAAGCGATATTGACCAACACAATCTTGCTTGCGGCATTCTATTCAAGTCAAATGAAATCAGAAACTCTCATTATGCCCAATGGATTTGTACCTATTAAGGTGAGTTCTCGCCGAACAATGGCGACAATATCCCGAATTCAAATGACTATGGAGGAATTTGTATTACTCAAAGCGGTCATTTATTCGCACTCTGGTAAGTTGGACTTTTAATTAAAAAGGACGGAGTCCCCTGATTAGTCATATCCAGCATATAATATTCAATTATCGGGTGGCCAATAAGTTCTGATGCCACTTTTCAATTACGCATATTTCTTTTAGAATGAATGATTGACTATGAGTGTTTGGTATTATTTGGTTGCCCATTTTGTCTGCTTTAATCTGGTATATAGCTTTTATATATCACTTCACAAAATGTTTAAAATATCACACAATGTTTATTATACACCCCCTGTATAAATTTTTGGGGGGTGTATAAATTTTGGGCAAGTATGGTGTCGAAAAACGCTCATAACTCAGGGATAAACCAACGAAAGACAAATCTGTAAAAAGTGTGTGGTAGAGCACAGAATGTAGAATAAGACTAGTTATACAGATTTTTCCGATAAGTAAAAATCATGTTCAAAAAACAAAAAATATATGAAAACCTAAAATGAATTTTGAGGTTATTGTACACATTCTGTGAAATATTGAATACTTCATGCGATAAAGTATTAAAGTTATATATCGTTGAAAACTAGACAAAATTTGCAGTTATTTGATCTATTGGGCATACTACGTTTCTATCACGCTGCTTTCTAAAATTTTTAATTTTGAACACTAACAAAAACATTTCTTAATTTTCTTCAAAAGTATGGTGACGGAAAATGCTCATATCTCGCCGATACTCAAACCAAAAATTATTCCGTAAAAACTACTTTGTAGTCCACAAACTGTACAATAAGACTGCTAAAACCGTTTTTTTGGAATAACTAAAATTGTGAACATAAATTAGTAAAACGTGGAAAATATCTTCCAAAAATTTATACACGGGGTTTTCGTACACTTTGTGTGATATTTTAAACATTTTGTGAGGTGATATATAAAAGCTATATACCAGATGAACGCAGACAAAATGGGCAACCAAATAATACCAAACACTCATAGTCAATCATTCATTCTAAAAGAAATATGCGTAATTGAAAAGTGGCATCAGAACTTATTGGCCACCCGATAGAGGGTGCCCAGTCTGGCTCCGCCAGACAATGTATAGGCTTCGTGGGCTTCGGCCCACGAAGGTTTGTATGAAAAAAAATTCAAAAAATATTTCCGTACCCCGGGGATACCCCGATAATTTTTTGACCCCGGACTCGGATTCAGCACCGTCGAAAATTCCCGGGTCCACAAAATCAACATCATAAACAGCTAGATACCTTTGAAAAATAATTTTGAAAATTTTCGTACCCGGGGCTACCCTGGGAATTTTTTTGACCCCGGATTCGGTTTCCGCGCACCCGAAAACCCAGAGTGCAAAAAATGAGCGTCGGAAAAGCTCTTTAGGCTTCAATATTGCAAGAATCCAAGAAAGGACCCAAAAACACTGCTTTTTGATAAAAAAAAATGGCCATAACTTTCGATAGAAACACGTGCCCCGCAAAGTTTTACACAGTGCCCTAGAGCTCATGGGGGTCTAAATCGGAATTTTCTATCCATGAGCAAAATTGTTCGGCAATGAGCAAAGATGCGATTCTAAGCAGCTTTGCTCATAGGACCACCGCGCGAGATGCCCAAATATGGAAAATTCCAATTTCGGTGTCCTTGTGAGTAAACCTTTTGACCATATCAAATTCAATTGTGATCGCATCATAGACAAAACTTTTCTTGCAGCAATTGTTACTCTAACAGGACCCCACTCAATGCCCTTCAATAATAGTTCAAAAGTCTGTCCGTGACAAAAAAATCTAGCCATGCTTAGCGGGAAAGTAACTTGGGCAAGTTGCTGGGTTTGGTGAGAAACCCCCCCCCCCCCACGAATTCGTGCTCCCCGATCTAACCAGTCTATTGAAAGTTACGGGCCCTGGGGGCCTTCTTCAGAACCATGATACCCCCTCATGGATTTTTGGGCCTTTGATTGCGTAATCGTAAACAACCTTGCCTCTCCTTTGAAACATGTTTACATAAACAACGGGCACGCGGCGCAGGGGAACCCACGTGGCGGGGAACGCGGGGGCGGGGAGCGCGGGGCAGGGTGCGCGGGGGCAGGGAGCGCGGGGGCGGGCATACTGATATGGGGCTTCTCCGCGGAATCCGCTAGTTTATATAACTCGAGGAGCCGCGTAGCGGCTCCTCCCAAGCTACTCTTTTCTTATAGCAATTCACGGAATCTCGGAGAGAGGCAGAGTATTACTGGAGAAGGAAAGTATTCGGTATTCCAAAACACTAATGAAACATTTACAATCTCGAATGGGCGCTGCACCCGGTGCAAAGAAATTTGCGGAGCTCGTATCTTTTGTCGGCTGTTTGTTTCAAGGCGCTCAGCAGATGCGAGAAATACACGTATATGTAAGCATTTTATATAAGCTTTATAATTCGAATTTTTTAATTTTCAGATGTCGACTGTGATGGGCGCGTCTTATGGTTGTCCACCATACATGGAAACAATTATGCGCGCATAATAATATGGCAGCAGTCTGTGGCACTTGTGCCGTGCTTAAATAGCAGTGCTTAAATTTAAATATTTTCAAAACTAATATTCTATGGCTTTTACTTATTACTCAAAGCCAAACTATCTCAAAATACTACTGTAATTGATATATCTCAATGTTGCAGAATTTTAAAGTTTGAATAAAATTCCTTTTATGTTTGGGTATATGTTTTAAACATTGTCATATTTTCATAGCTTATGGTTCATATCTGAAAAGCATGGTCTGACTTGTTCTGCGCCAGCCACACGAAGGATGTAAACAAGTCACAAAAAAGGGCGGCAATTTGAATTGGTTTTCGGGCTAAAACAGTCTAAGTTTCTCTACAAACAGTCTATATTTGTCTGAAATACTCTAAAACACTCACGTTACACTCTAAAACTGTATCTATAAAGACAAAACCAGCGAATACCGCCCAAATCAGCCAAGACCGTGAAAACCCAATTCAAATTGCCGCCCTTTTTTCTGACTTGTTTACGTTGTTTAATTATGCGCGCATAATAATATGGCAACAACCTGTTGCGCTTATGCCATAGCAATGCTTAAATTTAAATATTTTCAAAACTAATATTATATGGCTTTTTCCTATTACTGGAGACCAACTATCTCTAAATACTACTGTAATTGATATATCACAATTTTGAAGTTTGGATAGGTACATTGAATAGGTACATTTCAAAAAAAAGCACCCCTAAAAATGCACCTTTGAAAAATGGAATAAGCACCCCTAAGAATGCCCTCCAAAAACGTGAAACGGAGGGAGGGAGAGACATCACTAACTTACTATAAGGATTATTGTAAATGTTGAACCGTAATTGACTTAATTTGTAAACAGGTTATAATATTAAAAATAAAATATAATTTTGATATTTTTTACTATTTAGATAACTTTTTAACCGCATTCAAACAGTTTTCCTCAATACCCATTCATAGTATGCATGCCCTTATGTACTTTAACGTTATGAACTCGTGAGAATGTAAAGGAAATTGTGTGCACTTCGCTCCGGGGCACTTCGCTCTTGATGTAGTATAATCGCCCTAACCCAATGGCGCGGAGGTTCGGTAGTTCTGTGAGGAGCTGGCTTTTCACATCGGCCCTTTTTAAAGGCGAAGGAGGAAAAGTGACTTGGGCATTTTGTAGGAGAGGGTAGGTTTACTGTCAGCACTTTTATTCAGCCCCCGGGGATTGGGGTTTTTCGAATTTATGAGTCATGCAAAGTACAGAATCCATGATATCCCCCTCATGGTTTCGGAAAAATTTTTTATGGCAGGACAGGCTTGGTACTTGGGAGAAGTTGCTCAGTTTAGGGGTTTTCTTAGTAGAAAAGTTATTAGTTTTTTCCCGGGGTTGGACTTTTTGGAAAGTATGACTCATGTTCATGTCACCTTACATGACATGACCCTATGTCATGTAAGGTGTGATACTTTTTTGCCCTGTTATGGGGGAAGGCATACTGATATGGGGCTCTAGCCGCGAAGCCCTCAGGGCGCGCGTAGCGCGCACGTGAGGCTACCCGCTGTATAGACTCCACTAGTTAAATACAACAATTCTCTCCTCATCGTATCCATGGGATACCTATATTTTCTAATTTGTATTCCTTCTCTATAAGTTGCAAGTTCCTTTTAAGGTGCTGAGACAATACTTGAAGAAGTACTTATAAAAAGAAAATATCACACTTTTATTGATCAAAATTCGAAATGAATGAGAATCGATTGAAAGTGATATCATTTTTGTGTAAACGGGTTTGGTCGATAGCGATTTGTATATCAAAAAAATCGTTCTTCCGAAATTGTAAATTTTGGTTGAATTATAGACTGAACAACAAGAATAAAGAATTCCTCTCTGGCTTGCTGACATTTCCAATTTGTGTCCCCAAAGATGTAATTTAAAACTGATAATATTTTGTCTATATCGCCTTTGTCTTACGCAGATTCCCGAACTGATCTTATTACCAATCACACTCGATTCTTGGTGCATTGCGTCATTTTTGCAATCAAGCTACACAGACCTTTGTGTTCACACTTGTGTGAAACCTCACCTTCATTCGATTTTAATTAAATGCACTCCAGCATTCGCAACTTTTCTTATTAAATACGGAGGTAAAATTGTGAAATAAAATTTGAAAATCGTTTTTCCAACGCTCTCTTCTCGAATCCAAGACATACGCTTGTTTGACATTAAACTTGCATTAACTTTACACATTCTGTTATGCACATCCTTATGAACTCGTGAGAATGTACAAAAAAGTGTGTGTACTTTGCTGCGACTCCAGGGCCACTTTTGTCCCCTTAAACCCAACAGAGACATTCGTTGGTATTGGAGTTACAAGTCTAGCCTCATTATCGCACAGGTGTGGGAGTCGGCTTTTTACTAGTCACAAAGTCTTAGTCTCCCTCTCCTTTAGAAGTCTGGCATTATGTGCATTTTTCTTTAAGCGCTGACATAGGTTTTTATTAACCAAAACTTTATTAGCATAGACAGGTCGTAGGCGTCCAGAGATAATGACTAGTTCTTGTTCTCTTGTCTCATCAAAATATTTTTCTGGCTACGGGCCAGACTAGCTTCGTCCGTCTGAGCAATTAACTTCAACCTTTGACGCGGAACCAATTTTGTTTCATTCCGAGTGCGGACCGTTACTTTCATTAGTTTATTTTGCTTATAACGCCTTATTTTTTAGTGGTAGTCGGGGGAGGACTCCCTTTGTTGATTCGATAATTTTGAATTACCAGTTTGTAATGTTGCCTCATTTTGTTGCCTCTTCATCTGAGCCATTAATTAAAGCAAAGCTCTGCTTGTAATTCAAATAGTAGTTTCCGTTAACATTTTGCTCTAAAACCTCTCTCCTTGTAAAATCTCAGCTGCATTGGAGTTGCAAGTCTAGCCTGCTTATCGCATAGGTGTGGGAGCCGGTTTATTAGGTGTGGGAGCCTGCTTTTTACTAGTCACAGTCTTGGTCCAAAGTCCCCCCCCTCTCCTTTGCAAGTCTCTCACTCGGCTTATTTTTCTTTAACCGTTAACATAGTTTCATATACTATTCCCCCATAACTTTTTTTGTTAACATAGGTAGGTCGTATGCGACCAAGGTAATTGCTCGTTATTTGCCTCTTTCCTCGTCCAATTTTTTTCTGGGTTCGGGATCAGAAAGTGGCCGTGTTCATCCGTCTGAGCTGTTTACTTCAAGTCTTCTCAAATTTATTTAATTCCACATGAGGACCGTTTGGCACCCATCCAAATACCAATGCTTCTGGACCATCTACTTTGCACGAATCGCTTTATTCCGGCTTCTTCAGCCAAGCACTTGCAACATCAGGTGATTTCTTGGGCCCGACAAAGACATTCTTTGACAGCGGATGTTTGACGTTTACTTCCCGTGAACTTCAAAATGAATTGAAGCCAACAAATTTTGCCCAAGACTATACTATTCTCTAAAACTTTTTTATTAGCATAGGCGGTCGAATGCGCCCAGAGATAATGACTAGTTATTTGCCTCTTATCTCATCCAAACTTTTTTCTGCCTACAAATCTGTGTGTGTTTGTCCGTCCGAATTGACCGGGAGGGAAGATGGTGAAGAACAAAGAGAGACGCTCACTGTCTGCCTTATGAACACTAGCAGACAATGACATAATTTTGCGAGTTTAATATTTGTAAACGGGCTTGGTTATTAATCCCAAAAGTTTTTATAATCAATTTTCATGGAATGCAGCCATGCCATTCCAAAGTTTATTACATTTTGGCACAATCAGATGTGTACTCAAGAACTTTACGTTTGTTGAACTACCGTATACCCTGCAATTATCGTATATTTTAACATGGAAAAATTCTAGAGCGATAAAGGATACTGTAGATAATGCAAGCAGTCAATGACGTTCTTCTACGTTTGTTGAACTACCGTATTCCCTGAAATTAAAACCGGTCGGTATCGTTCATTTTTAACAACAAAAAATTCTAGAAGGATAAAGGATTCTGGAAAGAATGCACTCAGTCAATCACGCTCATCCAAATACCAATGCTTCTGGACCAAGTACTTCGGACGAATCGCTTTCTTCTGGCTCTTCCAGCAAGGCACTTGCAACCTCAGATGATTCGCCGAGAAGCCTAAGCACAAGAAAGACATTCTGTAACAGCGAATATTCGACGTCTACTTCCAATGAACTTCTAAATGGCCAATTAAAGACAAAAAATTATGCTCGTGATGTGGAAGTGCCGACAAAATGTAAGTTATTTTATTTTGAGACCCCAGGGATTTTCAAATCTCTTAGAATAATTTAGGCTTGGTTTGCGGTTATCCAACAAGTTTCTAGTAAGATATTTATTTTTATGTAAATGGCCAGTTTTGTTGTATACATTTTAGTCATTACGGTGTGCCATCATGCAACGGTAAATAGTGATACCATATTCCCTCTATTGAAAGTGTTGTGCACTTCTATTGGAGAATATACGGTATTTGAATTCATGATAGTATCTTGATGTAACTTACAGGATGCAAATCGTTTTTCCGTCGCTCTCTTCTCGAATCTAGGACATACGCTTGTAAACTCGATGGAATGTGCAGCAGAATGGGCGGTAAATTAGTGACATAGAAAATGATAAAAAAAAAGTGCCTTAGTTAGAAGTCATAGGCAAACCTAGTTATGGTCAATCGGAGCTTGTAGGCACATTGACTAACACTTGGGCTACGCACGTGTGGATTCTGTAATTGGTTTTGTATTTTTCTTTTCCCTAGCCTATGTTTTACCACAGCGCTGTAGTCTACAGAATGGGCTGCGTTGTAAAGCAGACATGAAACACGTCTTTTCGACAGAGACAAAGGCATACACAAACCCATTCTCATGTCTGCGCTGTACTGCTCTTTGCACTGCAGACAAATTCATTTTATTTCATTTTGTGTTTAAACAAAGAAGAAGAACATAAAATTAAATCGATTTGATCGGACTGGATTTACGAAATGGGTTGCTCGCTGGGTTTTGTAGAGAGCACTGAAATACACAAAACAAAGGAGAGACTGCGATTAAACTATAGACTGGGAAGAGAATAATACACAAAACCCATTACAGAATCCATTCTTTGCGTATACGTAGCTTAAGAATTAAGCTTAAGTTAAGACCTAGATTTAAGGCCTAGCCGGCAAAGCAAACCTAGTTATCGGCAATCTGGGCTTGTAGGTACATTGACATCCCTGACACCGAAGATCAGAGTAAAAGAGGCTACTAGTACAAGTAATATCTGTATACGGATAGGATTACCTGTATAGAAAGGTGTATCTGTTTATCATTTTAGGAACGAATCGATGCCGCGCATGTCGATTTGATCGATGCATCTTAGTAGGGTATTTCTCACGTGTGCTTCAATCAATTCTCTCAATTATCGATTTAGAATGAATCCCCGAGCAATACAATTCCCGGCTTCATTTGATGTGGCGAATTTTTCTGACAAAGTGGCAAATAGGAGGGTGGGTTTTTAAGTGAACTGATATTTTAGTATGGTCGGACTTTAGCGCTATCTTTTGGGAAGATATGGAGAAAGATGTCCTGTTGTCATTGCCAAGGTAAATTATTTTTTCATACTTTACAACACTTTTACTGCTTACAACACATAGATAGATTATTTCTCCACTATCGTTCAAACTCTTCAGAGTAACTGTTTTCAGACAAGTATTGTGTTTGAAGAGACAATTGAGGACAAAACCATACAATCTCTCGTATACGTCGAACTAAAAGTCCGGCAAATCCGTGAAAGTTCTCGTTGGCTGAGTGAATCCGTAATATTTCGAAGTATCCGAGAACTTCTGGAATCTAATCATGAGAATGTGCTGGCTCATGCAGATCAATACCCGAAGGAACTCAATTGGCCACTTTCTATGGACGAGGCGGATAGGTTAGAAACACGTGAAAGACGGCCACGTTGGGTTATGTTAGACATCTTTTTAAGCATCCAAATGGTAAGTTGATCTATAGCTAGAAGGAAATATGTAAGCCATATATAAACTTAGGCCAGAACAATGTCTGTGTTTTCACAACTCGAGTATAGTGATCAGGTTTGTTTTGCAGCGCTCCTATCACTTGGATCGTAATTATTACTCGGCGAGACCCAATTATACTCGGCGATACCCCATTATACTTCCCACTATTTGGTTATTTCCCACTGTCTCTTCGTGTCTCTCTTTCACTGGCACCTAACTCAGAATCAGGCCAATTGAGTGCAAGTGTGCGAAAAAGACACGAAGAGAGAGTGATGCCGCCACTTCAAAATAGAGATTGATTAAGATCTCATTCCGCAAAATTATGCTTTTGCCTGGTACTATCGAATATACAAATAATTACTATCCAAGTGGATAGGCCTCGTTTTGTATTAGTTTTGAATTTAAGCATAAATAGTACTAATATAGGAAGCGCTATTGAAACACGCAACATTGACCAACGCAATATTGCTTGAGGCGTTCTATTCATTCCAAATGAAATCAGAAACTTTCATTACGCCCAATGGATTTGTACCTGTTAAGGTAAATGTTTCATAATAGACCTTATTACACGTCATTGTTTCATTAAGTTATGTTTTAAGATGTTTTACATTCTAGCATATAATATTTTGGCTACCTAAGAACGACAGATTGAAAGGGTAATCTCAATATTACGTATATTTTGTATATAATGAGTATGGAAAATATTATAGAATGATGGAACGGATGAAGCTGCTTACTTGCCTAACAATGGAGGCAATGTTCCGGATTCAGATGACTATGGAGGAATTTGTATTACTCAAAGCTATCATTTATTCCCATTCCGGTAACTTGGACTTTTAACTCTTCATTGCCGGAGCCATAGACAAAAGACAAAAATCTGGCGCTATCATTAGTTTTCCTTTTGGTGAGCTGTCTTAATCAAAATCATGATGTCTGCCATTGTTTATTTCTCTTTTCTATGTGATCTATTTACAGACACACTCTTTGTATGAATAATGAACACTCATTCCTTTATTTCTTTTTGTGAAGTCTTTAGCAAATCAACATCGTATCCGAACGGATACACTCGGCAATGAAGGGTTAATTTAAAAGGATTCTTAAACTCTTCTTCTCAAAAAATTTTACTCTTACAGGACCTCTCCCAATTTTTTTTACAATTTCTAGAGGTGGCCATAGTGAGTAAAACCCTCATTAAGAATTACCAGTGCCCCGATCTTTTTGGCCATATCTCCGAATTGAAATTCAATTATGATCGTATAATTCGTACACATTTTCTTATAGCAATTCACGGACTCTCGGAGAGAGGCAGAGTATTACTGGAGGAGGAAAGCACTCGCTATTCCAAAACACTAATGAAACATTTACAATCTCGAATGGGCGCTGCACCCGGTGCAAAGAAATATGCGGAGATCGTATTCTATATCGACTCTTTGTTCCAGTACGCTCAACAATTACGACAACTGCACATATATGTAAGCATTTTATACTACTCATTTTTTGTTTAGAACTTCTCAGAGCAAAAACAATCTATCTAATTAAGTAATTACTTAATAATGCATTGAACGAACTTAGTCGCTCGGATCCTTACCCAAAGCCTGAATTATGACTGTGGGGGAAATGCTGGGTTGATTAATTTGCTTCTATCACATGTTTGTATTTCACTGTATTACGTGTTATCAGTGGTCTTTTTCTCAACAAGTTCTTTGAAGAGAAGGTCTTTGAGGTTCAAATGTTCTCTGCGCTCTAACCACTGACTGTTTCTGTGGTCTTTTTCGGGCGCTGCACAACTGCACTTGATTTCAAAAAGACCACTGAAATGGAAAGAGTGCAGAGAACGTATAAACTATTGTTCAAAATGGTTGCAAATGTTTTCAGATATCAACTTCCGCGTGCCCGCCTCTTTGTTGTCCTCCTTATATGGAAACAATTATGTACGCATAATAATATGGGAAGAATGTAGCAACAACCTTGTTATGATGTTTTCACCAATTCCTCAAAGCAAAACTCTCTCAAATGCTGACGTATTTCCTCCACAGTAAACCCCGTCAAAAATACCCCCATTAAATAAGATCCCCACACGAGAGGGACACTGAAAAACAAACACTGGGGCTTACTTTGGAAGAAATGTGCTGTAAATGAAATATCACAATCACGTGAAATTTTGAACTTTGAATATAAATTCTTTTCATATTTGTTTTATACATGTGTCAAATTTTTATAGGTCATATGACTTATTGGTATTGTAATTTTAAATTGTTATTGAAAAAATTATAAATAAAATATTTTTTTATGTTTGACGCTTTACTGCAAAGTACAATGGGGTAGAAAGAGATATATTCACGCCCTACGGGAGTCTGAAAAATTTATAATTCAAATAGTAGTTTCCGTTAACATTTTGCTCTAAAATCTCCCTCCTTGTAAAATCTGCTGCATAGGAGTAAAAGCTGCATAGGAGTTGCAAGTAAGCCTCCTTATCGCATAGGTGTGGGAGTCGGTTTATTAGGTGTGGGGGCCGGCTTTTTACTAGTTACAGTCTTGGTCCAAAGTCATATTCCCCACTCCTTTACAAGTCTGGCACTTTGCGAATTTCCTTAACGGTTCACATAATTTCATATTATATTCCCCAGTACTTTTTATTAACATAGGCAGTCGTATGCGGTCAGATATAATGGTTAGTTATTTGACTCTTGCCTCACCCAAGTTTTTTCGCCTGCGGGCATTTATGCTTTTTGTCCGTCTGAGCAATGAATTTGCTCAGACGGGGGAACCAAATCTTGGTTCCTAGGAGGACCTTTTCTTTAATTAGTTTATTTAGCTACCCAAAACTTTTTTATTAACATTGTCAGTTGTATGCGGCCTCATCCAATTTCTTGCCTGCAGGCATGTCTTTGTTCGTCCGTCTGAGCAATTAAGTCCAATCTTTGATGCGGAACCTAATTTGTTTAATTCAAAGCACCGACCGCTTCATTAATTAGTTTATACTTTACTAATAACGCCTTGTTCTCGGGTCAAGATTCTCGAAGAGGTAATCCTTTCACCCGAGACATTTGATTCTTGGTGCGTGGCATTTCGAAAGACACGCTTTTCACAGGCCATTGTGTCTGGTCCTAATTGTTAGTTCTCTGTGCGTTTAGTGAATATTGCACTTTGAGGAAGGGAGGAATACAATTGTTAATTGCAGTGAAGGCTAGACACAAGTCCTGACTTTCTAGAAGTATTATGAAAGAATATTTTCTAATTTTGCATTGAACTTTACGTTTGTTTTTATTCCCCTTTCTCGGGTGTAAGGATTGTTCTGGAGAATATTTCGGGCCTGCGACCCCGAAGGAGGTTGTTCTCACTATCTCACCATTCTCTCACACTATCTCGCCTCTCACCAAACTCTGTCAGTATGCTTCGAATCGGTCCGAATTCGAACCAAATTTCGCTAGCGCACCACTTGATATAATATAATTAAATACAACAACTCTCTTCTTCGTATCCATGGGATACCCATATCTTTTACCTTGTATCCCTTCTTCATTGGATATAAGCTTAAATTTAAGTTAGAAGTCCCTTTTAAGGAGCTGAGATTATACATGGATAGCTGCCGTGATGGGATTTCTTATTATATTTCTTATTATAGCAAAGCCACACGATTAGTTCCCGTACTTGCTCGCATAGCCGGAGGAATAGACTTATTTAGTCAGAAAGTCTTAGTTCTCCTCCTCCTCCTTCCTTTACAAATGTTACTTTGCTAAGAAGCCAGTGTCCGTCTGTCCGATCAGACCCCTTCCACTGCTCATTTCCGGGCAAGTGATAGCTTAAAATGTTCGTACGGATGTGCTGATACAGATTTTCAAAAAATTTAGACAAAATATAGACAAAAATTTTTAGACAATTTTTTAGACAAATTTTTTTTTGAAAAATGGGGGGACGCCGCGAGAGCGGCGGCGTAGGGCAGCTAGTCTAGCACTCATTATGTTTCTCGCATTATAATGTCTCGCACTATTTTTCTTTGTCATCATTCGGCATCCCTTCTTAAGTATTTGGCTTATGTCGGTGGGGTTGTCAGGTTTGTAGCGGATGATCCGATGGGTATTTTTCCATGATCTTTTTTTTAAAATGACCCTCATGAAATTCTGATGTCGACAAAAATATGAAATGATTTTTTTGAATATTTGAATTCGCGCCAAAATGCATTTTTCGATTTTCAAGGGTTTTTAAAGGTGGAAAAATTCCAATTCTATTTTTATAAAATTTTTAAGGCTATGGCGTACATCTTTGCTTTTTACATTTTTTGAAATGTCCATTTTTTAAATTTTTCATGCCAAAAAGCCACTTTTTGGCCAAAAAAAAAGATTTTTCGTTACAATGCATCTGAGATGCTGAAAATTGGTATACAGGGGTTTTCGAACATGCTGAATCCGAATCCGAAGTCAGATTTGGAATTCAAAATTTGAATTCGCGCCAAAATGTATTTTTCGATTTTCATGCCTTTTTAAAGGTGGAAAAATTCCAATTCTATTTTTATAAAATTTTTCAGGCTATGGCGGACATCTTCGCTTTTTACATTTTTTGAAATGGCCATTTTTTAAATTTTTTATATCAAAAAGCCACTTTTTGGCCAAAAAAGTGATTTTTCGTTATAATGCATCTGAGATGCTGAAAATTGGTATACAGGGGTTTTCGGCCATGCTGAATCCGAATCCGACGTCAGATTTGGAATTCAAAATTTGAATTCGCGCCAAAATGCATTTTTCGATTTTCCAGGGTTTTTGGAGATGAAAAAATTCCAGGGTTTTAGAATATGCTGAATGAATCCGAAGTGAGAATTGTATTTTGCTATGGTAAGCTTGATTTAGTAAGCATGTGAATGTAAGCATGCAAACGCCGAACTCGCAAGCTTTTGCTATGGTAAGCTTCATTTTGTAAGCATGATAATGTAAGCATGCAAACGCCGAACTCGCAAGCTTTTGCTATTGTAAGCTTGATTGTAAGCATGCAAACACCGTACTCGCAGCTTTGGCTATTGTAAGCTTGATTGTAAGCATGCAAACGCCGTACTCGCAAGCTTTGGCTATTGTAAGCTTGATTGTAAGCATGCAAACGCCGTACTCGCAAGCTTTGGCTATTGTAAGCTTGATTGTAAGCATGATAATGTAAGCATGCAAACGCCGAACTCGCAAGCTTTTGCTATTGTAAGCTTGATTGTAAGCATGATAATGTAAGCATGCAAACGCCGAACTCGCAAGCTTTTGCTATTGTAAGCTTGATTGTAAGCATGCAAACGCCGTACTCGCAAGCTTTGGCTATTGTAAGCTTGATTGTAAGCATGCAAACGCCGTACTCGCAAGCTTTGGCTATTATAAGCTTGATTGTAAGCATGATAATGTAAGCATGCAAACGCCGAACTCGCAAGCTTTTGCTATTGTAAGCTTGATTGTAAGCATGCAAACGCCGTACTCGCAAGCTTTGGCTATTGTAAGCTTGATTGTAAGCATGCAAACGCCGTACTCGCAAGCTTTGGCTATGGTAAGCTTGATTTTGTAAGCATGATAATGTAAGCATGCAAACGCCGAACTCGCAAGCTTTTGCTATGGTAAGCTTGATTTTGTAAGCATGCAAACGCCGAACTCGCAAGCTTTTGCTATGGTAAGCTTCCTTCTGTAAGCATGTGAATGTAAACATGGTAATGTAAACATGTGAATTTAAGCATGCCTTGGTTTTGGTTGAAACTAACCATGTTCATGGCGTGGTTCATACCATTTTTTAAGCATGGTATTTTATGCTTTTTATTTTAAGCCATGCATTACTTATGGCGAAGAAAAATGCATAAGAACATGATGTTTAATATTATAATCTTTAAGCTAGCTGCGGCGGCGGAGCCGCCCCGCAGCTAGTAGGTTCATATTCACAGACTATTCCCCAAAAGTTTTTTAATTAACATAGGCGGCCGTATGCGCCCAAAGATATGATAATATATCCCTAGCTATATCGCCCGTAATAGCTAGTTATATGCCTCTTGCCTCATCCAAACGATTATTGGAATTGTTCTGTGTATAAATATGGACCACACACCACTTGGAGACTAAAAGACTATTTCTCTTTCGCCTAACAACGCTCTCTCGCCTGCAAAAAGGACAGAGACTCATAGGAGCTTTACGTACAATCAAGCTTAAGCTTAAATATAAGTAGCCTAAGCCATAACCTAAGCCTAAGCCCAAAGAAAATCTCTAAGGGTGATTACATGTAAAGCTTTTCTGCTTCTCTGCTGTAGCAGCTTCATCATTGTTTAGTCTCCAAGTGGACTGGCCTAAATACGCGCCCCTAAAAATGCACTTTTTCCATCTCTGAACATCTGAAAATTTCTGTCCGCTGGTGGACTGTATATTATTTCGTTAAACTTTTCAAAATATTTTCAAACTTGAAGACCGTTTTCTCCGATATTTTCAATGCCAAGGTTTTGGCATTATTTTTTTAGGCGTTAGTTTATGTAGACTTATTATAAAGGCCTCTGGAGACTATGCAAGCTGTCAATAGCGCTTATCTAAATACTAACGCTTCTGGACCAACTACTTCGCACGAATCGCTTTCTTCCCGCTCTTTCAGCAAGGCACTTGCAACATCAATGGATTCCTCAGAATATTTGACGTTTACTTCCAGTGAACTTCAAAATGTCCAATTGAAGCCAAACAGTTTTGCTCGAGATGTGGAAATGCTTAAAAATTGTAAGATATTACATTTTTGGGTATCCAGGGTGTCTCATGAGTTATTTAGGTTATGTTTGCGGTCATCCTACAAATTACTGGTAAACGTTTTATTTTTCAAATAATAAATAACCAGTTACTAAAATTTTAGTCATTACGGTGTGCCTTCTTGCAACGGTAAATAGTTATATATATATATTCGCTTCAATGAAATGGAACCGTCGCGACGGTCGGCAGTATTTGATTTTAAACGATAGTGCACCGCAATTTTTTTGCGCCGCAAAATTTACAGAAATCTTGAATTTTTACTCCCAGGGTTCACTTGCCTAAAAATTCTATTTTCTCTGGATACTCCCAGGTAACCCATAACGAAACCTATATCAATTACCACTTTCACCTACCAGGACCCAAACCTTTGACACCCGACTGTGCGCACAGAGCAAGACAGGTAGAAAAACGATGAAATAGTGTGCAAATTTGATGAGTCAAAGCTCTCAATAGGAGTAAATGCCCAGGCTGAAACAAAGCACTGCCCACTTCCCATGCCCGGGGCTATCCAACGATCAATCATTCGCACGGATCCGTGGCAGTGCTGACCGTGAGCCACAGACAGACATGAGTGATGAGTAAAGAGTAAAAAACCAAACCTTCTCGTTTGGTACCAGTAGGTAGCTAAAACCCAGGGATTACTATTAGAGATAATACGGTATTAGAATTCACGATAGTATCGTGGAAAGTATAGAATACGATATACCTTGCAGGATGCAAAACGTTTTTCCGTCGCTCTCTTTTCGAATCTAGGACATACGCTTGCAAACTTGATGGAATGTGCTGCAGAATGATCAGTAAATTGATGATATAAAAATGCGTTGTTCCGGGCCTTAGTTACGCATTTTAGGAATGAATCGATGTCGCGCATGTCGATTTGATCGATGCGTCTTAGTAGGGTATATATTTTCACCTGTTCATCAAGATCATTTCTTTTAATTAGAAAATTTAGAATGAATCCCCGAGCAATGCAATTCCCGGCATCAGTTGATGTGCCGAAGCTTTCTGACAGAGTGGCAAATAGGAGGGTTGGTTTCTTAAGTAAATTTTTAGTATTTCTTTTAGTATAGACGAATTTTAGCGCTATCTTTCACAAAAGCATGGAGAAAGATGTCCTGTTCTCATTGACAAAGTAAATTATTTTTTCATATTTTGCAACACTTTTGACTATTCAGACTTGTCATAAAAGCTCTTCACAGTAATTGTTTTCAGACAGGTCTTGTGTTTGAAGAGACAATTGAGGACAAAACCATACAATCTCTCGTATACGTCGAACTAAAAGGCCGGCAAATCCGTGAAAGTTCTCGTTGGCTGAGCGAATCCGTACTATTTCGAAGTATTCGAGAATTACTGGAACCTAATCGTGAAAATGCGCTGGCTCATGCAGACCAATACCCTAAAGCTGTCAAATGGCCACTTTCTTTAGATGAGGCGGTTAGGATTGAAGCGAGGGAAAGCCGGCCACGTTGGATCATGTTAGACATGTTTTTGTGCATCGAAATGGTGAGTCGACATATACCGCCTATTACAAGATAGCATTCTTTATAGTCTTGCAGGAGGAGACAGCCTTTGCGCCACACATGAGCACGAAATTGACTGCTTTCTGAGTTAGGTTCCAGAGAAAGAGAGACACGAATAGACAGTGGGAAATAACCTAGTAGTGGGAAATTTAACCAAGGTAGCCAGCCATTGGCGCCATTTTAAATGTGAAATTGAGATTTAAAATCAGTGAAGAAAGAGTTCTACTACCTTGTAATAGGCAGTAGATACATTGATAAATGTTCGGATATATGTTACGTATTTGATGAATTATATCAAAAATTTAGGCCAGAACAATACCTGTGTTTTCACAGCTTGATTATAAAGACCAGGTTTATTTTATATTTGTTTTTAATTCTAATCAACTTAATAGTACTAATACAGGAAGCGCTGCTGAAACACGCGACATTGGCCAATGCAATCTTGCTTCAGGCATTCTATTCGTTCCAAATGAAATCGGATACTTTCATTATGCCCAATGGATTTTTACCTATTAAGATAAATGTTTCAGAGTTGGTCTCTTAGACCTCATTACATGTCAGTGTCTCGTTAAATTTACGCTTGTAAGATCTATTCCCATTCTAGAATATAATATTTTAGCTACCCAATGACATCAGATTGAAAGGGTATTTTCAGTAATACGTATATTTTGCATCGAATAATCATATAAAATATTCTAGAATAATGGATAGGATGAAGCTGCTTACTCGCCGAGGAATGGTGACAATGTGTCGAATTCAGATGACTATGGAGGAATTTGTATTACTCAAAGCTATCATTTATTCACACCCCGGTAGGTTGGATTTTTAATTAAAAAGGATTCACAGGATCAGCTTATGATCATTATGATCCCAAGAGAATATTTATTTGTAGTTGTCTCTAATAAGGAACTTTGCTTTTGGGACACCTGCGCGAGATCCTCAATAAAGCATAATCATAAACTTTTCTTATAGCAACACACGGACTCTCGGAAAGAGGCAGAGTACTACTGGAGAAGGAATGTAGTCGGTATTCCAAAACGCTAATGAAGCATTTACAATCTCGCATGGGAGCTGCGCCCGGGGCAAAGAAATATGCGGAGCTCGTGTCCATTATCGGAGGTTTATTTCATGGCGCTCAAGAACTACAACAAATACATATATATGTAAGTTTTACTAGTCCTTTTTTCTAACTCCACAAAACAAAACGAGGCATCCCCATTATCCGGGCAATATTCTGACAATGAGCAGAGAAACAAATGACAAAGGAAATAGAAAGAGCGCAGAGAACGTTTAACTATTGTTCAAAATATTGTTCAAATCATTGCAAATGTCTTACGCACATGTTTACGCATAATAATATTGCAATTTGGAAGTGTTATAAATGTGTTTAGATATCGACTGCGCAATCGTCTATTGGTTTACCTCCTTATATGGAAACAATTATGTACGCATAATATGGCAAGAATGTAGCAACAACCTGATGCACCTGAGACATGTCAAATTTAATGCTTAAATTTATGTATTTGCAAAATCAATATAATGATGTCTTTCACCAATTACTCAGAGCCAAACTATACAAAATGCTGTTATGGATATATCTCAATCATTTGAAATTTTTGAACTTTGGATACTCATTTCTATTATCTGTTTATATAGTATTTCTTATCGATATCGATGTGTGGTTCACGCTGTGAGTTAGATATGTTTTAGACATCGGATCGATGTGTGTGATATACCAATCGGTAGCCAGTATCGAGTAGATGTGCAACGAAAAAAAAAATCAGAATTCTAGAACATTCTAGAAGAGTTATGAGTTTTTCAACAATTTTTTGTCTGTCTCAATCGAAGTATATTAAAAATCAATCCTAATTAGCTGAAATTTGGCATATATATCAAATCAAATATGCTTAAACATCCTATCCAAAAAAATTATATAAAAGTTTGAAAAAATAAAAACTTTTTCTTTACATATCGCCTAAAATGGTCATTTGTTGAATGTGAATGTTGAATGTGGCTGAATGTGAATGTTGAATGTGGCTGAATGTGTGCTGAATGTTGATCTTATATGTATGTTGAATGTTGATCTTAGATTTGAATGTGTGTTGAATGTTGATCATAGATGTATTCGACTAATTAATTATAAAATCGATGTATTCGACTAATTAATTATAAAATCGATTTCAATTGTGTAAATCGACTGTAAACGAGTTGTAAAATCGATTTCGAATGTGTAATTGGACTGTATACGAGTTGTAAAATCGATTTCAATTGTGTAAATCGATTGTAACCGAGTTGTTAAATCGATTTCTAATGACTAAAACCAGTGTAAATGAGTTGTAAAATCGATTTTACAATTGTAAATGGATTGTAACCGAGATGTAAAATCGATTTCTAATGTCTAAAACCATTGCAAATGAGTTGTAAAATCGATTTTACAATTGTAAATCGATTGTAAACGAGTTGTAAAATCGATTTCTCGGTTGTAATTCGCTTATAAAATTGACTTGTGAATTGTAAATCTATATTAAAATCGATTATGCCATACAAGAAAGCAAGATTCTACTTTTGTTTTATAAATTTGCATTTTGTTAATGAACTTTCGAGATTTTTGGATTTGATGATATATTTTATGAGCACTAAAATGCTCAGTTTAATAATTTTTCATCTGAATTTATTTGGATTTTCATGGTGTTTCATTGCTTTTAACTTCCTTACACTGAACTGAATTCATTAGCAAATTGATCTATAATTAAATAAACATTGATGCAACACAAAGACAGGCGCGAATTCAAACGCCCTTTTGGTAACAACTATTGAATTTAGTTTTAAAAATTGCACTCACTGATTTAGTCAACAGATAGAAGCAAAGAAAGACAGTCGCCGTGTGCAAACTCTTTGTTTGGAAAGATGTGATTGATGTTTTTAAAACATTCTTTCATTTATTCATTTTCGTTGTTCTATAGAAAGTGACTTTTTGGTATATAGCTTTGCTTCAATAAAAAATTTGCTTGCAGATATTTTTTACAGATATTTTTTACAGAAAACGTATTATAGTACAGACACGGTGGATGAAAATGAAATCAGCTTTATCGAATTTCCAGACGAAGTTTTGCATAACATAAACGATACAGGATTACCTCCACATGAATTACGGCTCATGAAAGATTGTCCAGTAATGCTCTTACGAAATTTAAATGCTGCTGCAGGTTTATGTAACGGCACGAGACTATTGGTAAAAGTAATGCACAGATATTATCTAGAGTGCGAAATTGCAAGTGGAGAGAAGAAGGGAAACAGAGTTCTCATCCCAAAAATAAAATTGTCTGTAAAACCGTCCAGCTATCCATTTACTCTTTATAGAAAGCAATTTCCGATAAAACCATGCTATGCTATGACAATAAACAAATCTCAAGGACAGACAATAGAATATGTTGGTCTTGACATGACTGAACCTGTTTTTTCACATGGAATGACATATGTTGCTTTTTCGCGAGCTACTGGATGGAATAATCTTAAAGTTGCTGTTAATGAGCTTAAAAAGAATAAAGTTAAAAATATTGTCTGGAAAGAAATGTTGCTTGAGGAAACACAAAATTGATGTAGTTACATATTTGTGTATAATAGGACCGTATTTGGTCCTTTAAAAAAACTCGTATTCAATAATTTTTCACTGATTTGTAATTTATTTTATTATTCCTTCATTTGTTATTTATTTTGTTTTGTAAACTTTTCAACGCCCTCTTTGTTACGGGAAAGAAGTCGATGGGGTTGGAACTCTATCAACTTTTCATAGGTAATTAAACTGGAATTATTTTTTGAATTATTAATTTCTTCGTTCAGAAAATTGCGCACTTTTGAAATTCACCGATCCTCAATGCTTACATGAACTGAAGTGGTGGTCCAACTGCTGTGTTTTCCTTTTATCGAAATCGAGAAATCGCTTCTCTTTACGTAAGTTATTTAGGCGATACATTTATGAATGTATTACATCACGTTTTTAGGCACTACGATCTACCGTTTGTTGCATCATCTTAACCAGCAAATGACTCTCGTGACAATCGTTTAATAGTACAATGTAAGTTTATTTTTATAACTATCAATTTTAACAATCAAATCTTTTAGGCTCCAGCCAATAAAATCATGCTATTCTTTGTGTGATGACTCGTGACAACTTATCTCTTCAACTGTAAGTTAGACTTTTAAGTATTTTATATTCAAAATACAAAATTCCATATTTAGGACATGTACTATTAAACGCACGATTTCTTGATTAAGGATATTCGCGTATACTATTCATGTAGGTTTATTATTTGCTATAATGTTAAACATATTTTGATTTTAGCAAAAACCTTCATCGATAAAAGATTTGAAACAGCGAACGTCACAAAAATCAAATGCGCAATAATCGTCAAACAAAATCGCTCCCGTGGCATTTCCCGTGATATTTCATTTTATTGTGTTAATTATTGTATCGTTCATTGTATGCATTTTGTTTAATTTATGATTAATTTGTTAACTGTACCAATAAAAACTAAATATAATGTTTGTCTAAGATTTGATTTAAATTTGTTTGAAAACTTTTATTTATCTGTCTTAATCCATTAGTAAAAGTCAAAAAATCAAACAGAAAACAAAGTTGTTATTAATAACAAATAAAAACATTTATATAATAATTTTTTGTATTCTGAAAAATGTACCATCTTAATGAAATATAGATATCGATTTGGACATCGATATCGATTTAGATATCGATATCGATTTAGATATCGATATCGATTTAGATATCGATATCGTCTAGCTTGGAGGGCCGGCGTATGCCGGCCCGATAAAGCTAGTATTTATATATTTGTTTTAAAAATTGTCAAATTTGTGTAGCTTCTAAACTTATTACCACTGCAATTGTTAAACCGTAAACGAGAAATTATTACTTCGATGTTTGATAAACCTTAAATTTGATTTACCCATTCTGTACACATGCACTTATGTACTCGGGATAATGTAGAAGAAATTGTGTGACAATGTGTGAGACCGCCACATCACGTCGGCGCCAAGTGTGACAAAAAGTGTACGGCCGATTTTCAGCCAAAAATAAAGTTGTGTGATGTCAAAGATTTTTTTTGCCAGGAAGCAAGTTGAAGTGTTGCTCTATCATACCTGGTGGGTGAAATATTCATCCGACAATTTAAAATTAACATTTTGGGCTTCAAAGTTGGTACACTTTGCGTTTTTCAGTGTTAAATGGGTCAACTTTGAGACCCCAGATTTTCATTTTAAATTGTCGGATGAATATTTCACTTGTACAGAATGGTCGAGCAACACCTCAAATTTTACTTTTTCATAAAATTTCAAACATCTCACACAGATTTTGCTCATTTTGAAATTTTTAAGATTTTTTTGCCCAAAAATGGCCATTTTCGTGTATTTTCGAGAAAAAGCGAATTATTACATTGGAAACGGACTGGGATTTTTTGGGAGTATACTGTTTCTCGATACGGCGAATCCGAATTTGACCTCAGATCGTGGGTGGTCACGCCACGAAAATTGGGAAAATTGCGTTTTTGGGCGAAAATTATCACAAAATGGTGCCAGAAAATTAGTAATGATGGTATTTCATTTTGCAGTTGCAAATTTTTAATCAATTGTGGTCAGGTAAACACTAATTTGTGGTTATTTTTAAGAAAATTCGGTATTTTCGCGAGAAAAAAATTGATTGACGGACCTGGGGTTCGAACTTGAGACCAAAAACGCTCAACAGATCGTCCGAAAATGGCCATTTTTGACGCGGTACGTTAAAACTAACTGCAGATTCGGAATCAGCGCATCGAATTACCCCTAAAAACACTCATTGCAGAAAATTTTTCCACATTTTCAAAAAATCGATTTTTTTCAAAATCCATGTGGTACCCCCTATGGTCAAAAATGGCCAAAAAATGAAATTTTTTTGGAATGTCAGCAAATGTGTTTTTAGGGGTACTTTGATGCGCTGAGTCCGAATCTGCAATTATTTTTAACGAAACGCGTCAAAAATGGTCATTTTTGGGCCATTTTTCCACAAAAACGCGATTTTCCCAACTTTCGTGGCGGGACCACCCATGATCTGAGGTCAAATTCGGACTCGCCGTACCCGAATTAGGGTATGTACCTCTAAATCTCGGCCATCTCTCGACAAAATATGCCTTGTACACTTTTTGTCACACTTCCCCCTTGTTTGGCGCCGACGTGACATGCCATACAAAAAAATGAAAGCCCCCACGACTGCCTCCTCAGAAGTGTCCCTTTGACTTAAAATAGCCATAACTTAGCCTAGACATAAGCTCAGGGGTGGACGAGCGGACCGGACCGACCCCTGAGATCCCTAAAAAAATTAGACAATTTTTGGTTACTCGAAATTTTCCGACAGAATTTGCCCCGGTTATAAAATTTTATGATAATCTTTTTCTGAAAGTAGAGGGAATTTTGACAAAGCAAATCAAATTTTTCAAAAATGTTCTAGGTTAAAATTTTTGTGATATATTACACCTATTGAATATTTGAGACTTCTGAATATTTGAGGCATTTACACTTTACGCTAATTTTGAAAAATTATCAAAATTTCACCAGAAAATGTGACTTTTTACGACAAGTTGGGAAAAATTCAACGTAAACCTTTTCGATGTTACTGATCCACTCTTTTTTGTTACTGATGCCCACTAATTCAAACAGTAATTATGGATTTAATCCCTGTAAGGGGGTCAGATTCGATTTTTCATTCAATAGAACCAACCCTAAGCCTAAACCTAAGCCTTTGTCTAAGCTTAAGCCTAAAGTTTGCCTAAGCTTAAGGATTTGCGCACAACGCCAATGCCATATCAGTAACAAAAAAGAGTGGATCAGTAACATCGAAAAGGTTTACGTCAAATTCAAGGAAAACATCTAAAGTCCTACAACTTGCAAATTAAGCCTAAGACTGCAAAAAATGTTCTAATTAAGCTTAAAATGCCGAAAACTAAAATACTACAATTTTTAAGAAATTTGACCTCTGAAAGTTTTTTCAATTTTTTTGAGAAAAATTTACTTACGGTCCGGTCCGCGGTCCGGACCGGGTAAAATGTCGGTCCGCGTCCACCCTTGCATATGCTTAAGTTAGGTCTTAAAATGTTCCTATGACTTAGCCGGACACCTTATGCCTGGGCCTGACCCAAACAAGACCACTTCCGTTACACAAATAACCTTTACGCACAAGAAATTGAGTTCACTTCGCTACAAATCCGGGTCACTTCACTCTTGTAAGAGTGTAATCAAATAAAACTACTCACTTCTTCGTATCCATGGATACCTCCACTCTTACCTAAACCGTAGAGTCTCCGTCACGATCCCCCTGTCGTCATCCTCATGTTTTATGACTAGGGCCCGGATTTCCCGGGCATGTCCGGGAATGTCCGGAAATGTCCGATTTTGCGACTTCTGTCAAAATTTTCGGACATGTCCTAAAACCAGGGTTTTCATCGACACATGTCCAAAAATAAGAACATTTGCCCCAAAAACTAAGATTTCGGGGTCAAAAATAAGAACATTTTTATAATTTTTTCAAACCATAGGGTCCACCCTATTGATTTTTTGGCAAAAATTTTTTTCCGAAAATGCTTTTTCAAACCATAGGGTCCGCCCATGTTTTTTTGGCAAAAAATTCTAAAAAAATCCATCTATTGATTTAGCAATTTTACTTGTCCGAAAATGTCCGATTTTGTGTCCGAAAATGGCATTTTTCATGTCCGGAAAATCCGGGCCCTATTTATGACTTTTCGAGACATTATGTAGGAACCCCGCCACAGTAAATCGACCCCGCTGATCTCGAATCCGGGGCCAGATTTATTCTGAACTCAAGTGAAACGTGAGTTTACGTGAATAAATAAAGTTTTCTTCTTCGTATCCATGGGATACCAATACCCTCTAATTTGTATCCCTTCTTCATTGTATATAGGTTTAAAATTAAGTTGGATGTTCCTTCTAACGAGCTGAGATTATAATTGGAGAGCTGGCTCGATGTTATCTGGTTATAGCAAAGCTACACGAGGAATAGGCTTTTTTAGTCAGAAAGTTTTAGATCTCCTCTCCTTTGCAGGTGCGACACTCATTATTTTTTCGCGCTATTTTTCTTTATCATCATTTGACATAGTATCATATACTATTCCACAAAACGTTTTTATTATCGTTTTTAGGTCGTGTTTGCCTAAAGATAATCGCTAGTTATATGCCTCTTGTCTCATCCAAAAGATTATTGGAAATGCCCGCAATTTCTATGACTCCTATCTTGCGCGGGTTAACCTAAGCCTAAGCCCAAAGCCAAATCTCTATGGTGATGTATGTAAAGTTTTTCTGCTTCTCTGCTGTAGCAACTTCATCATTGTTTAGTCTCCAAGTGGATTTGGCCTAAATACGTGCCCCTAAAAATGCAAACCGTTTTCTCCGATATTTTCAATGCCAAGGTTTTGGCATTATGTTTTAGGCGTTACCTTATCTCCTTATAGTAAGTTAAAGCTGTCCGGCGTCTCCTCGGATTTGGCGTCTCCTGGGATTTGGGGGAAGTGGATTTTTAGGGGTGCATAATCTATAAAGATACCTTTTTAGGGTAATTTTTAGCGGGGAATCCGAATTTGAGGTCAAAATTTAGCTAAAATGTAGACAAATTTAGACGAAACATAGCTAAAATGTATAAAAATTTTTGGATGGGCCATTCTTTCCAGTGCGAATTCTCTGTCACCTTTTTGTAACTGAAATTTTTGAGTGCATTCTTACCAGTGCGAATTCTCTGTCACCTTTTTGTAACTGAAAAAGACCACACATTAGGTCAGAGTGACAGAGAATTCTCTGTCACCTTTTTGTAACTGAAATTTTTGAGTGCATTCTTACCAGTGCGAATTCTCTGTCACCTTTTTGTAACTGAAAAAGACCACACATTACGTCAGAGTGACAGGTTCAGTCAGAGACACAAATCAGTCAGAGACACAAATCAGTGAGAGATACAAATCAGCCAGACACTCAAATCAGTCAGAGACACATATCACTCAGAAGGAGCGGCCGAAGGCCGCGACTGTCGACCTCACCCTAACCATATACGCGAGGCGCCGGAGGCGGCGAGCCAGTCCTGTGGTCGGGCGCGGAGCGCCCGACCTTCTCCCTTGGAATGGGGAACTTGAATAGGGAACTTAGTACATATAGGCATACATGTACACAAAACTTTTAATCGGACTCCCATAGGGAGTCCCAAGCCGCTACCGAACAACCGCTGCTTGAGGGCCGAAGGCCCGAAATAGTCTCATGCTGCTCTACTCCCGAACAACCCTTACTCCCGAACAACCCAACTCTGACCGCTGATGGCGGTGCGCGAAGCGCCGCGGATGCACGCTAACCGCTACCTAGCGGGGGAGAGCCGCGAAGCGGCTCCTCGACCGCTAGTGTAGACTTATTATAAAGGATACTGGAGACTATGCAATCAGTCAATGACGCTCTTCTAAATAAAAATACCAATCATTCTGGACTAAGTACTTCTCACAAATCGATTTGTTCCGGCTCTTCCAGCAAGGCACTTGCAACATCAGTGGATTCCTTAGAATATTTGACGTCTACTTCCAGTGAACTTCAAAATGGCCAATTGAGGCCAAAAAAGTCTGCCCAAGTTATGGAAATGCCGACAAAATGTAAGACCTAAAGCATTTATGGGCCTCCAGTGAGTCTCTTGACTTATTTAGGCTATGTTTGCGGTCAATCCACGAATTGCTGGTAAACGTTATATTTTTAAATTAATGATGGTTTATACTAAAACGGGTTATTAAAATTTCAGTCATTACGGTGTGCCTTCTTGCAACGGTAAATTGTGATATTTGAATTTATGATAGTTGTATATGTTACAGTCAAAGCTGATAATTCCAGCTTTGACTGATTTTTTCAGTCAAAGCTGGTAATTACCAGCTTTGACTAGTCATTCCTAGGAATAGTCAAAGACCATGGATTCAGGAAATTTTTTGCTGGTTCCGTGTAGGCTCGGTGAGACCTATCAAATGCCACCTGATTCCCACCTGTGTATTTGTATTAATGATAGTATCATTATCAGGTATCTTGCAGGATGCAGAACGTTTTTCCGTCGCTCTCTTCTCGCATCCAAGACATACGAATGCAAACTCAATGGAATGTGCAGTAGAATGCATGGTAAACGGGTGACATAGAAAATGCATTAGGCAAACTAGTAATAGGGCATAAAACTATGACACTGAGCGTCGTGCTTTTTAGGTGTGCCGACTTAGATATACAATAGCCATAGGCAAACCTAGTTATCCGCAAACTACGCTTGTAGGCACATTACCTAACCATGTCACTGGGATGAGTGACTCTTAAAAAGAAATGACAATAATAACTTTCCACAAAATCGACGTTTTAAAATTTCTTCCGTTCGAGGCTGTTACAAAGTTTTACCATTATCCCGAAGGTCAGAGTAAGTTGAGAAAGAAAAACAACAAATAAAAAGACAGGATATTTTGAGTAAATTTGACCAATTTGTTCATTCTTCTTTGCCAAAAACGACTATACGCTCATCCGCACCGAATATCAGACAAAAGTAGCTACTAATAGAAGTAATATCTGTTTACGGATAGGATTATCTGTATAAAAAGGTGTATCTGTTTGTCATTTTAGGAATAAATCGATGCCGCGCATGTCGATTTGATCGATGCATCTTAGTAGGGTATTTCTCGATCTCATGTGCTTTAAGATCAATTCCCTCAATTAGAATATTTAGAATGAATCCCCGAGCAATGCAATTCCCGGCATCAGTTGATGTGGCGAAGCTTTCTGAAAAAGTGACAAATAGGAGGGTGGGCTTCTGGAATAATATTTTAGTATTTCATTTAGTATGGACGGATTTTAGCGCTATCTTTCACAAAAGTATGGAGAAAGATGTCCTGTTATCATAGGGAAGGTAAGCTGTTTTTTATATTTTAGAATGTATCCCGGTTCTTTGATAAGGACCGGTGTTTCGGCATCTAGATGTTTTTGAAAGCGAAACATTGATAGATATTGATATTGAGGCTTCTGACTATAAAATTTCTAAATTCATGTTATCATACAAGCTATTCATCAGAGTAACTGTTTTCAGACCGGTCTTATGTTTGAAGAGACAATTGAGGACAAAACCATACAATCTCTCGTATACGTCGAACTAAAAGTCCGGCAAATCCGTGAAAGTTCTCGTTGGCTGAGCGAATCCGTACTATTTCGAAGTATCCGAGAACTTCTGGAATCTAATCATGAAAATGTGCTGGCTCATGCAGATCAATACCCGAAGGAACTAAAGTGGCCGCTTTCTATGGACGAGGCACTTAAGATAGAGACGTGTGAAAGACGGCCACGTTGGCTCATGTTAGACATGTTTTTATGCATCGAAATGGTAAACCGATATATATATATACTTGCCTAGCACATACCGTATTTACTACAATATCAGCCTCTTCGCCCGTCGCGACGGCCGATTGCGTTTATTTTTAAAATGAAAACATTCTAGAAGTTTCCAGAAGTGTTTGGTACCAGAAGGTAGCCCTTGGTATTGGTTACCTTCTGGTGCCAAACACGTTTGGAAACATCTTGAATGTTTTATTTTAAAAATAAACGCCACCGATCGTCGTGCCGGGCGAGGGTGTTTTATTCTGTAGAGCGCTGATTTCTGAGTAAAATCGGTATAGAATTTATATCAAAAACTTAGGCCAGAACAATCCCTGTGTTTTCACAACTCGATTATAATGACCAGGTTTGTTTTGTAGCGCACTTACCGCTTGGATCGTAATTACTAGGTGAGACCAGTGCCCTGCGGTGAGAATTTTTGAACCCCTGGTACTTTTTTTCAAGCGCATTCTTAGGGCTGCATTTTTTTCAAATTTTTAAAATTCGCGCCGAAACCATAATGCCAATAAATTATATGGAAAAATTCGCGAGAAAAAAAGCGCCGCAGGCAAAAATTTTTGAAAAAATTGGCTTTTCTTTTAAAAATTGACTAAAATTTATCATTGAAATAAATTATAACTAAAAAAGTTAAGAAGAAAATAGCGCCGCAGGCGAAAATTTTTTGAAATATTAAGTTGTTTGCCAAAAATTGCCACCAATTAATTTTCCTTTGGTCCCCCCTTGATTTTTTTCTCCCTTCCAAAAGCTGACTCCCCGGTAATTACCGGATTTACCCATATGACCGCAGGGCCCTGGGTGAGACCCTTTCTTAAGAGATTAGATTTTGGACCTTGAAGAAGGGAAAAGGTCCAAAGAGATACAGTCTATCAACAGAAATGAAATACTCTTATCTCTACGCTAGCCAGTCTAACCGTTATATTTAGTGGACGTCTAGCCACGTTTGTGTGCTCCCAATGTTAGTTATAATAATTGCATTTTTAGAAAATGCTAAAAAGAGTACATATTGATTGTATACAAAATATGAAAGAAAGTACATAAGAAAGATATACAGAAGAAAATTACGAAAGAGTTTGTTAACGAGACAGGTTGTCTTGCTGTTTCGACTCTGAATCAATACAGCAAGACCGAAGCAGACGTTGTAAGGTCGAGTCTCATCAGTTGATGCCTTACAACTTAACGAAGCAAAGTAGCTCTTAAGGGGATAGGTAGGGAGAAATGACAAAGAGAAGTTAAATTGAAAATGTAAATTCAGGCGAAAGTGATTTTGAAACAAAAAGGTTGAGACAAAACCAGTGCGTATTTGAGTAAATGTGATTTCGTGTCAAGACATGTAGCGTTTTGAATATCATTTTGTTCAAACAATTTCGTTGTCAGAATTTAGTCTTACTATGCAGAAAATAATTTGGCCAAATAATAAGGCCAAACGAGAGACTTCTATCAAGAGACATACCCGGTGTTATCAATAGCGAGACCGACGGACCGATGTGTTTACAATCAAATACCGAGACCGACGTGTTTACAATCAACTTTTTCAAATTTTGCAAATTTTTGCAAAATTTTTTGTACTAATGTCTGAAAAAGTATTCTAGAATGTTTTAGAATGCTCTATAGTGTTTAAAAAACAAAATATGGCAATTTTTTATAACAAAATATGGCATTTTTGGGCTTTGTCAGAAAATGCCTTACCGAGACCGATGTGCTCACAATCAACTTTTTTAAATTTTTGTGCTGTATATTATACTAGAATGCTCTAGAATACTTTAAAAACCATTTTTTGAGCCCAATTAAGCGGATTTGAGCTGATTTTAAGTGGATTAAGCTACATTTTATTCATATTACGTCGATTTTAGGTGAATTAGAAGTAGATTTAGATGGATTTGAGCTGGTTTAAGATGGTTTTGAGTGGGATTAAGGGGATTTGAGCTGTTTTCGAATGGATTAAGATGGTTTTGAGCTGGATTGAACTGCAATGGATTCATATTAAGTGGATTTCATGAGAAGTTGAGTGAAATTAAGCGGATTTGAGCTGGCTTTCAGTGGGATTAAGCGCATTTGAGCTATTTTTAAGCGAGATTATGATGAATTTAAGCCGGACTACGCGGTTTTGAGCTGATTTTGTGCTGGATTAAGGTGTTTCGACTGGAATGAGATCGATTTGAGCTGGTTCTCGGCGGAATTAAGCGGATTTGAGCTGTTTTTAAGCGAGATTATGATGGATTTGAGCTAGTTTCGTGGGGATTTAGGTGGATTAAGCTAAATTTTATTCATATTACGTCGATTTGATGAGATTTAGAAGCAGATTAAGATGGTTTCGCGCTGCATCTCATTCATATTAACTGGATTTCATGGGACGCTGACAGAGATAAACGGATTTGAGCTGGTTTTTTAGCGGGATGAAGCGGATTTGAGCTGGTTTTCAGTGGGATGAAGCGAATTTGAGCTGTTTTAAGCGAGGTTATGATGAATTTGAGCTGGTTTTCACTGGAATTAAGCGGATTTTAGCTGGTTTTGAGTGGGATTAAGAGGATTTTAGTTGTTTTTAAGCGAGATTATGATAGATTTCAGCTGGTTTTCACACGAATTGATGGATTTGAGCTGGTTTTCAGAGGGTTTAAATGGATTTGAGCTGATTTTATGCCGGATTAAGATGGATTTTAGCAGGAATAAGCTGGATTTGAGCCGGATTAAGTGGTTTTGAGCTGGTTAAGATGAATTTGAGCTGGTTAAGATGAATTTGAGCTAGTTTTGTGGGGGATTAAGCGAATATAAGCTGGTTTGAGGAAAATCGAGGTTCCGAAATTTTGCCCATTTCACCTATATAGGGGTTTTTCGATGCGGGGAATACGAATTTGAGGTCAGATTTTAGTTGGTCCCGACACGAAAAGACGAAAAACCGGTATTTTCTTCAAAAAATGGGCTTTTTGGTCCAAAATGACTCAAAAATGGCAATTTTTGACGCGATATGAAGAAACTAATTGCAGATTCGGAATCAGCGCATCGAAATATCCCTAAAAACACATTTTGCATAATACTCCTCCACATTTTCAAAAAATCGATTTTTTTGGAAAACCATGTGGTCTGAAAATGGAAAAAAATCAAAATTTTTCTGATTTGTCGCAAAATGTGTTTTTAGGGGTATTTTGATGCGCTGATTCCGAATCTGCAATTGGTTTTTTCGCGTGGCATCAAAAATGGGCATTTTTGGGCCATTTTTGACCAAAAAAGCCATTTTTTGAAGGAAATAGCGGTTTTCCCTATTTTCGTGCCGGGACCAACTGAAATCTGACGTCAAATTCGGATTCCTCGCATCGAACAACCCCTATATTGGTGAAATCGGCAAAGTTTCCTGACAAATTCTCACCTCTTTAGGTGAGCAAATACGAAAAAATCGGCTTTTTGCCCGAAAATATCAAAAATGACCAAATACTTATAGCAAAAACGCGACTTCGTAAATATAAGAGCAGCAATATTCTAAATGACCGATATTTACAATATAAATGATGAAACAATATATTTTTCCTGATCAAAACCCATAAAAACACGTTTTTAAGATTTGGCGCGAATTCAAATTTTAAATAATGAAAATATAAAATTTTCTCGTTTCTGTAGCTCACGGGCTTTCAAATGAGCTATTACTCATAAAAAACGGCTTACAGGATCCTTAGATATAAAATCTCGAATTATGGTCAAATAATAGGGTAAATATGTGCGTTTTCTGCATTTGGGCAGAATGCCAAGAAAACGCCAAAAATGTGATAATTTGTTAAAATATAATATCATATTCAGATTCAGCACAAAAAATTACCCCAAGAAGCATATTTTGTGCGGCGACTTCTTCGATTTTGGCAAAAATCCCGAAAAATGACCATATTTGGGCATAATGGCAAAAACCGCCAAAAATTCAAATTTGGTGCCAACTCTGACAGAAAATCTGAATTCCCCGTGGCCGAGAACCCTAATAGCAGTCTTTGCTACTTTTCCACCACTTATTTCCTCTCAATTTGGAAATAGCTGAAAATGGGCGAGACCGACACCGAGACCGACGAAATTAGCAAATTGAAAATCGAAATTCTCGACATTTTTCAAAAACTCGACGACTGCGATGTTATTTCATAAAATGGAGCCCAGGACATGTTCGACCATATGCAAAAAACCGTTTGGTCGGATCGCGTCAAAAAAGTACCGGAGTACCGACGCGAGTAAAATGATTTCAAATGAATTTGAATTTTGGAGAAAAAAATCAGCATTTTTTTCGCATCCGCACTCTCGATATTTAATTGTTGAGATTCAGCAAAATGGTTTTTTCTATAAGAACCGTAAGGGTCTCCCCTACAAGTTTTGTATTGGTCGCACTATGGCCATATTTGAAAGAATTTATAGAAAAATGCGATTTTTTGGCGAAGGTCAATTTTCATTGGTCTCGGACTCGGTCTCGGTCGCGCCGTCGGTCTCGGTCTCGGTCGCGTTGATTGTGAACACGTCGGTCTCGGTCTCGGACTCGGTCTCGGTCGCTATTGTAAACACATCGGTCGGTCCGTCGGTCTCGGTCTTGCTATTGAAAACAGGCCTATACTCTCTATCGAGTATACAAATAATTACTATCCAAGTGGATATGCAAGTGGAAGTGTATAGACCCCGTTTTTGTTGTATTTTGAATTTGAACGTAATACTAATATAGGAAGCGCTGTTGAAACATGCGACATTGTCCAACGCAATCTTGCTTGAGGCATTCTATTCATGCCAAATGAAATCGGAAACTTTCATTATGCCCAATGGATTTGTACTCAACAACAAAGTGGGTTTTCATTAAATTTACGCTTTTAAGATGTTTTCACATTGTAGAATGCAATGTTTTGGCCACCTAAGAACGACAGATTGTATAGGTAGTCTCGGTAATACGTATATTTTGCGTCTAATAATCATTCTAGAATAATGGAACGGATGAAGCAACTTTCTCGCCGAATAATGGCGACAATATTTCGAATTCAGATGACTATGGAAGAATTTGTGTTGCTTAAAGCTATCATCTATTCGCACTCTGGTAAGTTGAACTTTTAATTAAAAATGATTCAGAGGATCCGTTTATGATCATTATGATCCCAGGAACCAGTGCCCCGGTCTTTTTGGCCATATCTCCGAATGGAAATTCAATTATAATCCGATAATTCTAACATATTTTCTTTCAGCAATTCACGGAATCTCGGAGAGAGGCAGAGTATTACTGGAGAAGGAAAGTATTCGGTATTCCAAAACACTAATGAAACATTTACAATCTCGAATGGGAGCTGCGTCCGGTGCAAAGAAATATGCGGAGATCGTATTCTTTGTCGACTCTTTGTTTCATTGCGCTCAACAATTACGACAATTGCACATATGTGTAAGTTATATTAGTCTTTTTTATTTCGAACTCCGTGATGTAGCGTTTGTCAGCATTCGGCTGGAATGCATCCGGCTCTCCCGGATCTTTGCCCCGATGCCTGAGTGACTAGGGCTGTGCAATCCTAACTTTTCCTAACCATTCCTAACCCATGGGTTAGGATCCTAACCCAGAAGGTTAGTTGTATTTAAAAGGTTAGGATTGGGATTAGGATTGGGGCGGTTAGGAAAGGTTAGGATTGCACAGCCCTAGTTATGACCGTGGGAAATATTTGGTTGATTGATTTGGTACTATCACATGTTTAAATTTCGATGAATTTCATGCAACTTCGCCGCAATTCTGATCTTTGAACAACTAATGTTCTCTGCGCTCTTTCGATTTCGGTGGTCTTTTTAAAATTGAGGATTTCTTTTTCTTGAGGACTCTTTTTCGGGCGCCGCACACTCGCACTTAAATTTTAAAAAGACCACTGAAATCGAAAGAGTGCAGAGAACGTTTAAACTATTGTTCAAAATGTTTGCAAATGTTTTCAGATATCAGCTATCGCGTCTCTTTGTTGTCCCCCTTATATGGAAACAATTATGTACGCATAATTATATGACAAGAACGTAGCAACAACCTGTTGCATCTGAGACATGTCAAATGCAATGCTTTAATTTATGTATTTGCAAAATCAATATTATGATGTCAAACATATCTCAATCGTATACAATTTTTTTATTTGAATACATTATTTATTTATTTATCTATTATATTTGTATATTTGTTTTAGATATCGTCAAATTTGTATAGCTTCTAAACTTATTACTATTGTAATTTTAAACCGTAATTGACATCAATTATAAATAAAATATTACTTTGATATTTTTTGTTTTGAAAGTTTTTCGCCTCACAAAAAGTTTTGTATTGTTAAAGCATTTTAGTTGTATGTCCAATTTTAACAAATTTCTTTCTGTATTCTATCTCAATTGACAATCACAACTCGCTACCATGGGCCGATCCTTATCAAGTGACAAGTCTACCAAGCTTCTCTAAGCAAAAATGTCTGCTCTTATCAATGCATAAACCGTCTTTGTGCTTCTTTGGTCGTCTATATTGGAATGCCGGAGCTTAATCCCTCAGCCATACACATGGTTTTAACCAACGATTTTATCCACCCTAACCTAAACCGCAGGAGATTTTATATAAAGCGCTCTGCCTCCTTAATGTAAAATAGACGACCAAAGCACACAGACGCTTTACGCATTGATAAGAGCAGACATTTTTGCTTAGATGGGTTTGTCACTCTTTGTGACATGTCTACACAGAAAAATGCTGTAATCTTCACTAGAGGTCGGTTTACTCTCTCACCGATAAATGGACTAATTTTGCTAATTTTTCCAAATTTTTTAACGACTTTTGGAAATCTAAAGAAACGTTAACCTAGATAATTTAGTGTTATTAAAGATATCATAAACAAAAAAAATTTACTGACTTTATCTAGGCAAAAAATTCATTCCCGTTTTTTTTCGGGCGCCAGACAGTCAGAGAAAAATGACCGATAAAAATTTTAAGAAGCTGTAACTCGCATATTTTCTGGACAACTAAATATCAGTAAAAAGCAAAGTTGTGCGTCGGGAGAGCCTCTATACACTGCCCAAAAAAGTTTCCGATTTCATGGAAACAATTGCAAAAATGGATTTATCGGTCGACCGATAAATCCACCGATAAATGAACGATAAAGCCATTTTTTGCAATTTTTTACCATAAAATCGAAAACTTTTTTGGGCAGTGTAATAGAGGCTCTCCGACGCACAGCTTTACTTTTTACAGATATTTAGTTGTCCAGAAAATATGCAAGTTACAGCTTCTTAAAGTTTTTATCGTTCGGTTTTCTCTGACTGTTTGGCGACCGAAAAAACGGGAATGAATTTTTTGCCTACTTAAAGTCAGTAAAATTTGTTTATGATATCTTTAATAACACTAAATTATCTAGGTTAACGTTTCCTTAGATTTCCAAAAGTCGTTCAAAAATTTGGAAAAATTAGCAAAATTAGTCCATTTATCGGTGAGAGAGTAAACCGACCTCTAATCTTCACACAGCAAATGCTGCAATCAGTTAAAACAGTGACGAGGATCGAACAATAAACTATGTGAACACAGCGAAATTATCACTACTCCCCGCATCGTATTTCTTGGAAACTACTTTTCTGAAAACTAGCGAACTTATGAAATGCTTTCGAATTTCATAAGTCTTTTGGTTGTATGGAAACAATGTTTTAGCGCGAAATTTTTATATATTTTACTATTTTGAAAATTTTCGCCTCATTCAAAAAGCTTTTCTCAATTCCCATTCTGTATGCATGCCATTATATACTCGTGAGAATGTAAAGGAAATTGTGTGCACTTCGCTCCGGGGCACTTCACTCTTTATATAGTATAATTAAATAAAACAATGCTCTCTTCCATGTCCATGGGATAGCTATATTCTATAATTTGTATCCCTTCTTTATAAGTTGCAAATTCCTTTTAAGGTGCTGAGATAATACTTGCAGAATTATTTTATAAAAAGAAACACTTTGTTGATCACAATTCGAAACGAATGAGAATATTGTGGTATTGTAGAAGAAATTGCGTGACAATGTGTGAGAGTATAGACAATTCTGCTTTGTCTATCCAGCAGTCTTTTGTTCACTACCCACTCTGGGTAATTAAACCGGGCTTAAGCACAGGCGCATAGGATCTCGCACTCTGCGCTCTAACAGTTGCGTTGTCTTTTCGGTGTGCCGCACACTAGCCCTTATTTGACCTCCTCTCAGCATATAATAAGCTCTTTTTTAGGCCCAATTTGGGTTTTAACCAAAAAATACCCATTTGAATTGCCGCGCAAAAGCTGACTTTTTGCCAGCTTGTGCGCTAAAACCGGGACTTTACTTTTGAGATTTGGCCCATACGTCTACACAAAACCTATACTTAAACCATTGTTTTCGATCTTCACATTATATTCTATCTCTCTTTCTTTGTAAAAGTACAATGGCGCTGAGTAGAATATTTGGATCTGGTTTATAAAATAACAGCCCAATGTTTAATGATTGACAGATTTGCGACATCAGATTGTGTCGCAACAATGTGCGTCTCTTTCTCTCACAACATCAACAGGCCGGGTTCCCAGGGATAAAACATTTTATTTTTTATCGATAAATACAATTATCCACAATGAATGAGTATAGACGTTTGAATTCGCGGGTTGTTAGAGCAGGCGCAGTAGTGGAGAAGCGTGCCTTGGCATGCAGACCAAGTGGCTTTTTAAGGCATTTTGAGACAATATGATGAAACCCTTGGAGAGTAAATCGACCCCGCTGAACACAAATCCGGGATCAGGTTTGAACTTTGATCTTTGATTTTTGAACTTTTTCCTTTAATATATAGAAAAATCACAATTTTAAAGGAAAAAGTTCAAAAATCAAAGTTCGGGTCGATTTTCTCTCCAAGGGTTCCATCATATTGTCTCGAAATGCCTTAAAAAGCCTCTTAGCCTGCATGCCAAAGCACGCTTCTCTACCAGGGACGCACCCAGGATTTTTTTTGGGTACGTTTTAGTGTAAATGGCCATTTTGGGGAGGGGGTACCGGATTTTTGGGACCCCACTTTTTGGATTTTGGGGGGGGCGGGGGTACCGGCCAAATTTTTGCCCAAATTTGCGCTGATTTACACTCATTTTTTCAAATTTTCCCATTTGGGGGGGGGGGTACGTACCCCCGGTACCCCTGGGTGCGTTACTGTTCTCTACTGCTCTAACAACCCGCGAATTCAAACGTCTATACTCATTCCTTGTGGATAATAGTATATTTATTTATATATATATATATGTATGCATATTCCTTCTAACATGGGGAGATTATACTTGGAGAGCTGGCTTGATGGAATTTCTCACTATAGCAGAGGTGCACGATTAGTTAGAATATGCATGTTTTTCTCTAGACTCTAGGCCCTCAAGGAAAACTGAAGGCAACAAGGGGACTGAACAACAAGAATAAAGAATTCCCCTGTGGCATTTCAAATTTGTGAACTCAGATCTGTGAACAAATGAATATTTTATTTAGACACACTTTGTTGCGGTTTCCAAAACCTTTACCTTACACACTCGATTATTATTGGTGCGTGGCATTACATCACTCAATTTTTCATAGACCTTTATGTAAAATCTCAGCTGCAATGGAGTTGCAAGTCTAGCCTCCTTACCGCATAGGTGTGGGAGTCGGTTTATTAGGAGTGGGAGCTGGCTTTTTACTAGGCACAAAGTCTTGGTCCAAAGTCTTAGTCCCCCCTCTCCTTTACAACTCTGGCACTCAGCTTATTTTTCTTTAACCGTTGACATAGTTTCATATACTATTTCCCAAATCTTTTTTATTAACATAGGCAGGTCGTATGCGACCAAAGATAGTGGCAAGTTATTTGAATCTTTCCTCATCAAAATTTTTTCTGGCTACGGCACGAGAAAGTGGCTGTGTTTGTCCGTCTGAGCAGTTAACTTCAAGTCTTCGCTACAGAACCAAACAGAAATATGGTCATATGCTTGCTTTTCCCGAAATCTATTCATTACAGGTCAAATACTTTGCATGAATCACTTTACTCCGGCTATTTCAGCGATATTATTGTTGCATTACGTCACTTTTGCAATCAAACCTTCACATACCTTTGTGTTCACACCTTTGTGAAGTCTCACCTGCATTGGCATTTGCACTCTAGCTTTCGCAACTTTTTATTAAAGCGGAAGTATAAGCCTAGTACCCCATCGCATAGACTAGGCTATATACACGGAGGCTTAACCCCCCCCCCGTTTAAAAGTCTGACATTCAGTGCATTGCAGGCCAAATACTTTGCACGAATCACTTTACTCCGGCTTTTCAGCAAGAAACATCAGTGTATTCCTTAGGCCCAACAAAGACATTGGAGTCACAAGTCTAGCCTCATTATCGCACAGGTGTGGGAGTCGGGTTTTTACTTGTCACAAAGTCTTAGTCTCCTTCTCCTTTAAAAGTCTGGCATTAAGCGTTGACATAGTTTCATATCCGGTGAAATTCAAAATGAATTGAAGCCAGCAAATTTCTCTCAAGACTATACTATTCCCCAAAACTTTTTTTATTAACGTAGGCATTCGTATGCGGCCAAAGGTAATGTCAACTTATTTGCCTCCTTGCTTCATCCAATCTTTTCTGCCTGCGGGCATGTCTGTGTGAACGTCTAGCAATTAACTTCATCCTTTGATGCGGAACATAATTTGTTTAATCCAAGTACCGACCATTTTGTTAATTAGTTTTTACTAATAACGCCCTGTTCTCTCGCCCAGATTCTTGCAGAAGAGGTAATCCTTTCACCCGAGACACTTGATTCTTGGTGTGTGGCATTTCGTCAGCAAATCCTCATGGACCTTTGAAGATTGTCTGGTCCTAATTGTTTGTTCTCTGTGCGTTTAGTGAATATTGCACTTTTTGCAGGATTACGATTTTATATTGTTCATACCACTGTGTTGCTATACACAAGACCTCATCTTCTAGAAGTATTAAGAATGAACATTTTCTGATAATTAATTTCGAAACTAAGAAATAATAACAGAAAAGTTACTATTTTCGACTTTGAACTTTACGTTTGTTTAACTACCGTATCCTTGCAATTAA